>PVLC010043709.1:0-12444 GCA_004027655.1 Graphiurus murinus
TACCGCAAAAAAAAAAAAAAAAAAACCAAAAATAAATAAATAAATAAATAAAATAATAAATAAATAAATAAAATAAAGCTGGGGGTGTAGCTTGGAGACAGAATGCCCGACTTCCATCCCCATCACCCTCCCCCCCGACACACACACACACACACACACACACACACACACACACACTACTCCCCTGAAAGGGTAGTATTTTAGGTTAGGTAGCTTGCCCAGGAGGACAAAGCTACTAGATGGTGAGGTGCTGGTGCCAGTGTCCTCTCACACACTGATGGGAGGGCCAGGCCAGGAGACATTGCTGTGACTCGATGGGCCTATGGCCTGCCGTGACAAGTTGTCCTGAGCTTGATTCCCTCTCACGAGGGTCTGAGTTGGAAAGACAGAGGTAGTCAGGCTTTTCGAAAAGGGCTGCAGCTGGAAGGATGCTTCGAGCTAGAATTCAGCTATGTGGTTTTTTAGCTTGAAATTTTGAAGTAGAACCATCTCAACACTAGAGTCCTTTGATTAGATGTGTGGAATTCTTATCATTCTATTTAAAGTAGGCCAATTCACAAAAGAAAAATGGAAAGGAGAAGAAAAACCTAAACGATAGCCAAATAGCTTTTTTTCCCTTAAAGGATTACCTTACTCCCCAAATATTTCCAAACTTCTATAAAATGGAACATGTCTTAAGGTGGGCAAGGTGGTACACTCCTATAATCCCAGTACTTGGGAGGCTGAGACAGGAGTATCTCAGGTTTGAGACCAGCCTCAGCAACTTAACAAGCTTCTGTTCAAAATAAAATAGGACTGGGGTGTCACTCAGAGGTAGAATGCCCCCATGGTTCAATTCCTAGTACCAGAAAAAAAAAAGTATAGTAGTCTCTCAAGGGACAGGACACAGGATCTATAAAGATCTTCTGGGCTAGCCCAGCATGGTGTCCCACGCTTGTAATCCCAGTATTTGGGAGGCTGAGACCAGAGGATTGCAGGTTTGCAGCCAGCCTCAGCTACTTAGTGAGGCCCTCCACAACTTAGTGAGACCCTGTTTCAAAATAAAGAATAAAAAATAGGACTAGGGGTGTAGCTCAGAGTTGGAATGCCCCTGGGTTCAATCCCCAATACTGCAAAAAAAGGAAAAAAAAAAAAAAAGACCTGGGCTTCAAGACCACTAAGGAAGATTAAGATGGCTTGCCCTAGCTGCGTGTGGTGGCACATGCCTATAATCCCAGTACTTGGGAGGCTGAGATAACAGGCTCACAGGTTTGAGGACAATCTCCACAAGTAGTAAGACTCTCATTAACCTAGTGAGACCCTGTTTCAAAATAAAAATAAAATAGGGCTGGGGGTATCTCAGTGGTAGAATGCCCCTGGGTTCAATCCCTAATCACACACACACACAAAAGATGGCTTGCCCTAGACAGGAGGGAATGGGAAACTAGTGCCTTTAATTGGATCAAGGGAGCAACATTACTGGGAGGTACTTTTCCCAAGAGTACCCCAGATGGAGGGCAGCTGCCTGTGTTTGTGCAGACTCCAAGGTGCACCTGAGGCCATTCAGGAAGTACTAGTGGGGCGGCCTCTGAGCCAGCATAGAGCGTTGGAGCTTGGTGGTTGGTGGAGGTGTAGAGCAGCCCTTGACATTGGTAGTGTGGCCTCAGGTACCAAGGTAACTATAATGAGCACCCCAGGAAAAACACTGGGCCCTCTTTCCCAGTTTCCTGGGCACCATGTAACACCACCCCCAAGATTCTTGGATAGCTTCAGAGAATACCCCTGACCCCTGCCCCAAACAGGACTCAGTGTTTGACCAACTCAGACCAATGAAGCTTGGAGTTAGATTTTATTTTATTTATTTGTGTGGTACTGGAGATGGAACTCAGGGACATTCTACCTCTAAGCTAACCCCGAACCCTATTTTATTCTTTTAAATTTTATTTATTTATTTATTTTCACAATACTGGGGATTGAACACAGGGGCATTCTACCTCTTGAGCTATACACCCAGCCCTATTTATTTATTTATTTATTTATTTTGCGGTACTGGGGATTGAACTCAGGGGCATTCTACTTCTGAGCTATACCCCCAGACCTATTTTTTAGTCTTTATTTTGAAACAGGGTCTCACTAAGTTGCGGAATGCCTCACTAAGTAGCTGAGGCTGGCTGCAAACCCGGATCCTCCAGTCTCAGCCTCCCAAATGCTGGGATTACAAGCGTGTGCCACCATGCCCGGCCCCCATTTATTTATTTTTTTATTATTTATTTATTTTTGTGGTACTAGGGATGGAACATAGGGGCATTCTATCTCTGAGCTACACCTCCAACCCTATTTTTAATTCTTTATTTTGAAACAGGGTCTCACTAAGTTACAGAAGGCCCAAGTTGCTGAGGCTGGCCACAAACCTACGATCCTCCTGTCTCAGCCTCCCAAATACTAGGATTACAGGCGTATGCCACCACATCTGACTCATATTTTATTTGGTTTAGGAAACCCTGCTAAATTCATACCTGTTCCATGATCATTGCTATAGAAGAGAAACCAGATTCTTTGATGCCCACATCTGCCTTGTGTCTGTACTAAGTACAGTGTTCAGTGTAATTTACACTGTCTTTCTAGCTTCGTCTCATCTCCCTCCTTTCCCTGTCCACACCAAGGACAGTGCTCCAGCTACACACTACAACTTTCAAGAACGAAGGCTCCCATCTTCACTCATACTATGTCTTCTCCCTAGAAAACCTTTCCTCTTTTCTACCAGGTGGTATCCTACAAAATCCAGCTCATAAAATCTATGACTCATCCAGAAAGATTGCATCTGGTCTGAAGCACATGGTTAACCTTTCATAACACTTGAATATCAAGGGCTAGAATATTTAGTTTCCTGTCTCATCAGGCAACCTGAGATTCCTTGAGGGCCAGGCTCCTGCTTCACTCATCTCTGTATCGTAGCATCTAGCCCAGGGCTTGGCACATAGCTTCTTTCAGCCTGAATCAAATCCAATTTAATTAGCACTCCACACTTTCTGTGGCCTTTGCACTACCTGAAGTTGCCATACACAAGAGCATTTCTTTTTTCTTTTTTTTTTTGCCATACTGGGGACGGAACCCAGGGACATTCTACCACTACTAAGCTACACCCCCAGCCTTATTTTTTATTTTTATTTTTTTGCGGTACTAGGGATTGAACCCATGGGCATTCTACCTCCGAATTACACCCCCAGTCCTATTTTGTAATTTTTATTTTGAAACAGGGTCTCTCTAAATTGCAGAGCCTAACTAGCTGAGGCTGGCTGTGAACCCGGATCCTCTGGTCTCAGCCTCCCAAGTACTGGGATTACAAACGTGCACCACCACACCTGGCCCTATTCTTTATTCTTTATTTGGAAACAGGGTCTCACTAAGTTGGGCAGGGCCTCACTAAGTAGCTGATATTGGCTGCAAACCTGTGATCCTCCTGTCTCAGCCTCTCAAGTACTGAGATGACAAGGCTGGGCCACCATGCCCCGCTTACACAAGAGCATTTTTGATTTGGAGGCTGAGTCTCTTGGCTATCCACAGTAATGGCCAGTGAGTATGGTGGCTCACACCTCTAATCCTGGTACTTGGGAGGCTGTGACAGGAGAATTGCAGGCTCGTGGTCAGCCTTAGCAACTTAGCAGGACCCTGTTTCAAAACAAAAAATAAAAAGGGCTGGGATGCAGCTCGGAGGTAGAATGTCCCTGGATTCAATCCCCAGTACCCCCCCCCCAACACACACACACGCACACACACACAGCAATGGCCAAGGCAAAGCCTCAAGGAGCAGCCTCTTCATACACCTAGAATCTGGATTGTTTCAGAGGTTTTTCTGGGTCTATTTACTGCTCACATTATGGTGAGTTAACTGTCTCTAATTTTTTTTTTTTTTCATACCAAATGTCATAGGCTGAAGTTCCCTTAATTGAAGAAGCACGACATCGAAGTCTGATTTAGAAAGCATTTCCAGAGCCAGGTGTGGTGGCACACGCTTGTAATCCCAGCATTTGGGAGGCTGAGACCCGAGGATCCGGGTTCTCAGCCAGCCTTGGCTACCTAGTGAGGCACTCTGGAACTTAGTGAGACCCTGTTTCAAAATAAAGAATAAAAAAATAGGGCTGAGGGTATAGCTCGGAGGTACAATGCCCCTGAGTTCAATCCCCAGTGCCGGGAAAAAAAAAAAAAAAAAAAAAAAAAAAGCATTTTCACTCTGTATTCTCTTTATTATGCCCGTCTACAGCGCCTTTCTTCCTTTCACCCGAAAACAAACAAGCCTAGAGACTCATTTCTGCTTCTCAAAGGATAATGGGGGCTGGGCATGGTGGTGCATGCTTGTAATCCCAGCATTTGGGAGGCTGAGACTGGAGGATCCGGGTTCACAGCCAACCTCAGCTGCTTAGTGAGGCACTCTGCAACTTAGTGAAACCTGTTTCAAAATAAAGAATGAAAAATAGGGCTGGGGCTGTAGCTCGAAGGTAGAATGCCCTCAGGTTCCATCCCCAGTACCACACACACACACACACGCACGCACGCACGCACACACACACACACACACACACACACAAATGGTGAAGGGAGATTGCTAAATAACTATGTTGACTCAAAGGGCAGAGAAAAAGGTGAGGGACAGGAGGTTTCTTTTTGTTGGTGCTGGGGATTGAGCCCAGAAGTATTCTACCTCTGCTACACCCAGCCCTATTATATTTTTTTATTTGGGAACAAGATCTTGCTAAGTTGCTAACAGCCTAGCTAAATTGCTGAGGCTGTCCTCAAATCTATGATCCTCTTGTCTGAGCCTACCAACTACTGGGATTACAGGCATGTGCCAACATGCTTAGTTTAAGGTAGTGATGTAGGACAGAAGAAATAAGTAGGTAGAAAGGAGACAAATGGGAAGAAAAAAATAAAATATCACTTTAATATAAAAAAATCTGGAACTGAAGTGCTTTAGCCTCCACTCCACAAACCAGTTCTCTTTCCCAGGCCTAACTCTTCCAAATTCCTGGGAAATCTGTATCTTGGAGTTAACTAAAAGAAACTATAATTGCTCTGTACATTGATAACAAGATAGGTATGATAACTTAGGACACTCTCCAGCTTATCTGTCAATCAGCTGAGGTCCCCAATCAACCTAAGGGCCCTAAGGTTCACCAGACCACCAGACCACCAGGAAGCGCCTCAGGACTACTGGACTGAGATCATCCACCCTAGAGCTGACCAGACTACTGGGCCACCATAAACCACCTAGGGGACTACTGGACTGAGATCATCCTCACACACCTCCTCTAGTTCACCCCTCACAAAAGTCCCCTATAAGAAGACAGCCCTGAAGCCAGGCGTGGTGGCTCACGCTTGTAATCCCAGCATTCGGGAGGCTGAGAACGGAGGATCCAGGTTCGTGGCCAGCCTCAGCTACCTAGTGAGGCACTCCACAACTTAGTGAGACTCGGTTTCAAAATAAAGAATAAAAAATAGGGCTGAGGGTATAGCTCGGAGGTAGAATGCCCCTGAGTTCAATCCCCAGTACCAAAAAAAAAAAAAAAAAAAAAAAAAAAAGAAGACAGCCCTGAACTCCCCAAAATGCCCTTCCTCATCTTGAGATGGCCCACATTCTCTCTTGAATGTGTATTTCTTCCTTTTTCCCCTTTTCCCAAAATAAACCTCTGTCCATGTCTCTGACTGGCGCGTGCTGAAATTCTTTTCCATCACGTTAGCCAAGGACCCTGCAGATCCTGAGTTCCTGAACTGAGGATTCACCCCAACAGTAGAAGATTTTGAAGAAAAAATTATTCATGCAGCTTACTAAAGATGATGAGGAAGACTAGTTAAGGGGAATGTGGTGATAGGTACAGGGCCCACTACAGGGGGTAGAAGTGAGGGGGAGAGACTCTGACTCTAGCAGGAACCAGTGGAAAAAAACAACTGGCTTTTCTGCTCCTGGGGCCATCAATGCCAATAAGCAGTCAAGCCAAATGAGGAGACTCCACCACTCCATCACCCCATTAAACTCAGGGGTAGGGGGCAGGCGCAGAGCCTGAAAATATTACTTCCTGAAAGGAAGCCAGAGTACCAGCCTGCTGAGAAAGCATGCAACCAAGTGATCTGGAGCCGAGCAAGTCAGCAAAATTCTATGTGAGTTGTAGAAAATCAGACTAACCCTTTATACACACACACACACACACACACACACACACACACACACACACACACACAATAAAGTATGGAGGCCCAAGGCAAGATGCCAAACCTGGTTTCAGGACTTTAAAGGTGAAACCACACTTCTCAGTTTTATTACAGCAGACGGTGTAAAGCTGGGCCTCACATCCCACCGTTTACATGCAAATCCCGCGAAAAATGAGCTGGCTCCTTGCCAGTTCTGGATCTCAAAGGAACTCTGTTTTCAGTAAAGCTCTGCCTCCTAGTCTGAGTTCCTCTTCTCTGTTTCTTATGGAGGGAGGGGGAAAAGATGTGAAAGAACCTCCTCTCTGCACCCTGAAATCATTCATTAGAAAACAGGAGGATCGCATGTTCATAGCCAGCTTCAGCTACTTAGTGAGGTCCTGGCAACTTAGTGAGACCCTGTTTCAAAGAAATAAAGAATAAAAAATAGGGCTGGGGGTGTAGATCGGAGGTAGAATGCCTCTGGGTTCAATCCCCAGTTCCAAAAATAAAAATAAAAAACCAATCAGCCAGGCATGGTGGCCATTGCTTGTAATCTCAGTACTTGGGAGGCTGAGACAGAAGGATCTCAGGAAAGCCAGGCATGGTGGCGCATGCTTGTAATCCCAGTATTTGGGAGGCTGAGACTGGAGGATCCAGGTTCCTAGCCAGCCTCAGCGGCTTAGTGAGGCTCTCCGCAATTTAGTGAGACCCTGTTTCAAAAATAAAGAATAAAAAATAGGGCTGGGGTTGAAGCTCGGAGGTAGAATGCCCCTAGGTTCCATCCCCAGTACCGCAAAAAAGGAAAAAAAAAAAGAAGGATCACAGGTTTGAGGACAGCCTCAGCAATTCAGCAAGACCCTCAGCAACATAGCTTCAAAATAATAAAACAAGCCGGGCGTGGTGGCGCACGCTTGTAATCCCAGCATTTGGGAGGCTGAGACCGGAGGATCCGGGTTCGCGGCCAGTCTCAGCTACCTAGTGAGGCACTCCGCAACTTAGTGAGACTCAGTTTCAAAATAAAGAATAAAAAATAAATAGGAGCCGGGCGTGGTGGCGCAGGCTTGTAATCCCAGCATTCGGGAGGCTGAGACCGGAGGATCCGGGTTCGCGGCCAGCCTCAGCTACCTAGTGAGGCACTCCGCAATTTAGTGAGACTCGGTTTTAAATAAAGAATAAAAAAATAGGGCTGGGGGTATAGCTCAGAGGTAGAATGCCCCTGAGTTCAATCCCCAGTACCGCAAAAATAAATAAATAAATAAATAAATAAATAGGGCTGGGGGTATAGCTCGGAGGTAGAATGCCCCTGAGTTCAATCCCCAGTACCACAAAAAAAAATACTACTACTATTACTACTACTACTAATAATAATAGTAATAAAACAAAACAAAAAAAGGGCTGAGGATCTAGCTAAGATTTAGAAAACTCCTGGGTTCAATTCCCAGTACCAAAAAAAAAAGTTACTTAAGCTTCTTTTTCTTTTTTTTTTTTTTTTTTTTGGTTTTTTTTTTTTTGCGGTACTGGGGATTGAACTCAGGGGCATTCTACCTCTGAGCTACACCCCCAGCCCCATGTTTTATTCTTTATTTTGAAACCGAGTCTCACTAAGTTGCGGAGTGTCTCACTAGGTAGCTGAGGCTGGCCGCGAACCCGGATCCTCTGGTCTCAGCCTCCCGAATGCTGGGATTACAAGCGTGCGCCACCACGCCCGGCTCTGCTTCTTTTTCTTGCAGGGTGTTGGGGAGGATGTTACTAGGGATTGAACCCAGGGGCATCGACACTACAGAGTCAGTCAAAACATGGTGTATATTAGGCTTCTTTACCTCCTTCTGATGACAGCTACTGTTGTATGAAAAATAGCATGTCCTTGACAATGCCATATTGTCTTATATAACTCTGTGCCATGGCTAGTTGCCACTTTTGTCCTGATTTGGTATATAAAGAAGATTGAGAGCCGGGCATGGTGGCGCACTCTTGTAATCCCAGTACTTGGGAGGTTGAGACAGGAGGATCTGGGTTCGCGGCCAGCCTCAGCTACTTAGTGAGGCCCTCCGCAACTTAGTGAGACTCTGTTTCAAAATAAAGAATAAAAATGAGGGCTGGGGATGTAGCTTCGAGGTAGAATGTCCCAGGGTTCCAACCCTAGTACCGAAAAAAAAAAAAAAAGAAGATTGAGACATACTAGTGTGAGATGCATGGAGAGGTGGATGTGCTATGGGGAAGTCTCCATGCAGAGCTCTCATGTACCCAGTTGGCCACCAATGGGTACTGGAGGCCTCGGTCTTCTAATTCAGACTGCTGCAGCTAGAATAAAGCCATGTCTCATCCCCCTTCAATGATTGGCTTCTTTTTCTTTCTTTCTTTTTTTTTTTTTTTTTTTTTTGTGGTACTGGGGATGGAACCCAGGGCCCTTTTAACTCTGGGCTACATCCCTAGACCTATTTTTATATTTTATTTGGAAACAGGGTCTCACTAAGTTTCTGAGTGCCTCACTAAGTTGCTGAGGCTGGATTTGAACCTGAGATCCTCCTGTCTCAGCCTCCCAAGTACTGGGATTACAAGCCTGTGCCACCACGCCCAGCTGCTGGCTTCTTTTTCTTTTTTTTTTTTTTTTACATGTATAGGTATTATTTATTATAGGTACATTTACATATAATATACATATGTACATGTTATATACGTAATAACATCTGTACATGTATAGGTTCATGTCTTCTCATTCTCTAAATGTACACTGACACTTTTACATACATTTTCAAGACATTACCTAAGATTAATTATTGCTAAATTTTAGTCCCACCATTCTTTTTTTTTTTTTCAGAGCATATTTGTTTATTTTTATTTATTTTTCAGCATGGGTTTTTATACGTTTCTTTTCTTTTCTTTCTTTTCTTTTTTTTGTGGAACTGGGGATTGAACTCAGGGGCATTCTACCTCTGAGCTACACCCCCAGCCCTATTTTTTATTCTTTATTTTGAAACCGAGTCTCACCAAGTTGCAGAGTACCTCACTAGGTAGCTGAGGCTGGCCGCGAACCCGGATCCTCTGGTCTCAGCCTCCCGAATGCTGGGATTACAAGCGTGCGCCACCACGCCCGGCTATACGTTTCTTGAGTACAACAGGGTTACATAGATATTTATGACCGTATCAGTCTTGTCAAAACACAAATAGCACCACTTATAGCCCACATTCTTAACATAGCCTGGTCAAGCAAACTTTCTAAAGACATAAAACCGTAATCCTTTAGGGTCATACATTTACTTTCTAAAAAGTAGGAGAGTCTTTCATCTACGCATCCTAGGTGCAATCTCCAGACTTTGAGACGCCAATGTAGCCATAGCAGAAGAGTCAGTATAATTACTTATATATGCAGATAGCAACTGCCGGGGGGGGGGGGGGGGAGAGGGCCCATCTGGGCTCCCACAACTCCCCCGTTTTTATTTTAAAATACATGAAGGACTGTGCCTTAGGACATTTCCTACCAGGTGCTTAATCTTACCCGTCATGGGGTCTTGATGAGTCATTCAACGAGCCCTGTCTTAGGTTGATATTGCCCTGAGAAAATCAAACCCATCATTGACTACCAGACCCTGTGCGAGGCAGTGCTTGCATTTTTTTTTTGCAGTACTGGGGATTGAAGTCAGGGGCATTTTACCTCCGAGCTATACCCCCAGCCCTATTTTTTATTCTTTATTTTGAAACCGAGTCTCACTAAGTTGCGGAGTGCCTCACTAGGTAGCTGAGGCTGGCCTTGAACCCGTATCCTCCAGTCTCAGCCTCCCGAATGCTGGAATTACAAGTGTGTGCCACCACACCCGGCGGTGCTTGCATTTTTATTCCATGTAAATCTGCTCGTATACTGACATAGGCATTAATCACAAGGCATACAACGAGTGGTAGAATGCAGAAGCCTAGAATGACTATTGCTGCTAATCCGATAACTGGCTTCTTTTTCTAATGAACCAAACCTGCAACTTCCCAGCCTTAGTCAGGTGCACAATTGGCATTCTACATCTGAGCTACACTCCCAGCCATTATTTATTTTTCACTTTGAAACAAGGTGTGGCTAAGTTGCTGAGGTTGTTCTCAAACATGAAATTCTCCTGTCTCAATCTTCCAAGTACTGAGATTACAAGTGTGCACCACCAGGCCTCTAGGTCTCTTTAAGTCCTGCTGCTTCTTCCTCCTTTTATTATTATTATTATTACTATTATTTATATATATATATATTTTATTTTGGTACTTGGGATTGAACTCAGTGGTATTCAGTCTTTGAACTATTGCCCCAGCCTTTTTTATTTATTTATTTTTATTTAATTTAATTTTTTTGCAGTACTGGGGATTGAACTCAGGGGCATTCTACCTCCGAGCTATACCCCCAGCCCTATTTTTTATTCTTTATTTTGAAACAGGGTCTCACTAAGTTGCAGAGTGCCTCACTAGGTAGCTGAGGCTGGCCTCGAACCCGTATCCTCCTGTCTCAGCCTCCCAAATGCTGGGATTACAAGAGTGTGCCAACTCGTCCGATTCTTATTTTATTATTTTATTTTTTATTGGTGCATTGTAATCATACATCTTTGTTAGGTACAAGCTGGTAAAGGCATACATGCACACATCTCTCATTTAATCCTTGCCCAATTCTCACCCCACTCCCTCCCTCTCCCTCCTTCTCAAGGTCAGTTTAGTGATTGACTTTGATATGTTTGTGAAAAGTACATCATGTGCATTAGGGTGTTCCCCTCCCCCCCTCATAACCTTCAGTTAAGTCACCTTCTTTGCTCATCTAAGGTTTCTCCTTCTTTATCTGGAGTCCCTCTTATGTTCCATTTTCTCCATAGCTTCTGCATATTAGGGATAGCATATGATTTTTTACTTTTTGTGACTAATCTCACTTAGCATAATGTTGTCCAGTTCCATCCATTTCCCTGCAAATATGATTTTGTTCTTCTTTATGGCTGAGTAAAATTCCGTTGTGGACATATTCCCATAGTTTTGTAATCCATTCATCTGTTGATGGACATCTTGGCTGGTTCCATAGTTTGGCAATTGTGAATTGTGCAGCTATAAACAGATACACATGCATTGGTCTGATAGTTTGGTTTCCATTCTTTTGGGTAGATACCCAGAAGTTGTATTGCTGGATCATATGGTAGGTTCATTACTATTCGTCTGTGGTACTGGGGATTGAACTCAGGGGTATTCTACCTCCAAGCTATACCACCAGCCCTATTTTTAATTTGTTATTTTGAAGCAGGGTCTCACTAAGTTACAGAGGGCCTCACTGAGTAGCTGAGGCTGGCTGCAAATCTGCAATCCTCCTGTCTCAGCCTCCCAAGTACTAGGATTATAAGTGTGTGCCACCACACCTAGCTCCAGCTTTTATTCTTTATTTTTGAAACAGGGTCTCACTAAGTTGCAGAGGGCCTCACTAAGTAACTGAGACTGGTCACAAACCTGCAATCCTCCTGTCTCAGCCTCCCAACTACTGGGAGTACAGGTGTGCACACCACTGCACTGGGTTCTTTAAACTTCTTAACAGCAGGAACCTAAGAATCCTCTTCCTTATCTATATATCCTCTAGAATATCCCCACCTTAGTTCCCTAACTAGATCAGGCATGTTCAGGTAGCTATGGCAATAATTCCTTGGACAAAATGGTAATAGACAAAAGTGTGATGCAAGATGAGTAGATGAAGTACTACCAACCCTGGTTTGAGACTGAGAAGATTTGGTTCATTCAACAGTTTACAGACCAGCTAAATAAAATACAAAAGTCTCTATAGGAATATCTATTGGTGGTATATGCCTGTAATCCCAGAATTTAGGAGGCCGAGACAAGAGGATCTCAGGTTTGAGGGCAGCCTCAGCACATAGCAAGAATCTCAGCAACCTAGTGAGACCCTGTTTCAAAACAAAATATAAGGGCTGGGAACCTAGCACAGTGGTAGAGTGTGGAGAAACAGTTCCCAGCCTTGAATGCAGGCTCTATCTGAGACATAAATGAGGATAGATACTATGTTTGCTGAGAAGCTTGGAAAACCAAGGGTGAGAAAGAGCAAACTCTTTCTCCAGCTACATAGTGCTGCCGGAATTTATTCTCATGATAAGGAAGCAAGCTTCTTGGCCTGGAAAACTGTGTTCTTGATTTCTAACATTCTGAGTACAGACTAGTCTGGGAAAAGAACAAGAAGATTTATTACAAGGAGACTTGGGACAGGAAAGTTGTTAGATTAAGAACTGTATCTTATTCATTCTAGCTCTGCACAAAGCATCTTATGATTTTATG
>PVLC010043710.1:0-12435 GCA_004027655.1 Graphiurus murinus
TCTAGCACTCAGTCTATATAGACCAAGCTCCCAAAATTTCTCAGGCCACACAGTAGCCCTTAAAACCAGGGAATTTCTATGGAACGTAAATCATACTTAAAATTACTTTCCTCCCCACGCCCAACAACTATTCTTAAGTAAACATAGGATAAATATTTTTGAGTGCCTAGTACTTACTAGTCTTGCATTTTCTGTGGAGTGCATGTCCATGTAAGATCCATAATAGAATTTGTGGAAAAATTAAAAATCTTAACCTTTTTTTGAACTCAACTGCCCATTCCTTGAAATCACTCAAAGTAACTGAGTGGCTTAATAGGCTTTCAATCTATATTTTATTTTATTTTTAGCCTTTTAATTAGTCCTTAAGGTGACTTTAATCAGTAAGAATTATATACTTTGTACTACACTTAGGTTTAGTAAAAAAATAAATGTAGTTTAGGAACCATATTCAAGTTGCTCTAAGTTTGCTATGTAAGTTAAAAACACAGGACTGAAATTTTTGACCACGGATTATAAAGTGCTAAACTGGATATCATAGGATGTGATTAAGTTTAAAAGAGGGAAATGCCAAAGTAATAAAAAATGGCTCCAGGTAATCAAACGAATAAAGCAGATGTTATTAACATAAGTAGGAAAGATATTTGTAGCCACTTGTCTTACACTCTTGAAACTGGAGTTTTGGAGGCCACCCACCCCTCGGTGCAGTGCCTAGAAATAGGCATTTTTAAAAGTTCTTCATGAGTCTTAACTTGAACACTAAATTTTGGGAATCATGCGGCTAGGTGATGGAAGATCAGACAGTTTGTGTTTACCTGCCCAACTGTCGTTGTTTCTGGAGTTTGTGAACTCTTAATGTCCTTACTGGTGGTGGAGGTGGGAGGGTTGGGCGTGAAGTCTCATCCTCTGAGACTGTGTCATCTTAGTCCCCAATGCTGCCTGCAGTGATGAGGTTGTATAGGAAATCCCCTCCCCCAGAACTACATGCTATCCCTCACGTCTAAGATTTTCAGCATGTTCATAAAGAGGCTTATTTTTGTAAACCTATTAAAAGTTTTGCTTTTCTCAAAAAACAAAACAGTATGCTCCTCACTATGATGCTTCATGTTCATGCCATTCCAGCTCACAAGAGTGTGAAGTGTATTCCATGACTACTTTCCCAATAATAAAATAAGTGTTTTATAGCAGCTAACACAAGAGTCCAGAATCTATATAGTATACCTTGTCCAAGTGTATCAGCTGTTTCATATTAATTAGGAGGCTTAATAAGTACTGGAGTGGGGGGATGCACCTTAAAATACACTTTCTGAAATTTGTTATATATCAAGTCAGCTTCAATTTCTGAAAAATGATTTTATTCCTCCAAAGGAATGCAACTTTTATGCTTTTATATTTTGCTGCCAAATAACTGAAACTTAGCCTCCACTCTATTTTGAAATTTAGGATTAACTTTTAACTAGATAGTTAAAAGTTTTAAGTTTGAAGCTGGAGGTGCTGGCAAATGCTTGTAATCCCAATACTTGGGAGGCTGAGACAGGAGGCTCACAGGTTCACGGCCAGCCTCAGCAACTTAGTGAGACCCTGTTTCAAAATTAAAAAAAAAAAAAAAAAGAAAGAAAAGAAAAATAGGGCTAGGGGCGTAGCTCAGAGGTAGAATCTCCATTAACACACACACACACACACACACACACACACACACACACACAGAGTTTTAAGTTCTAGTAGGGCAAGATGGTGTGGGCCTATAGTCCCAGCTACTCGGGAGGCTGAAGCAGGAGAATATCTTAACCCATGAGTTTGAGACCAGCATGGGAAATATAGTAAGAGGAAAAAAAAAAGTTTAAGTTCTGATGTGTCAGAAGAGACAATAGTTCAAAATCTTTTGTAATTCATTTGACTCACAACTGATTTTTAGTTTAATCCATATTTTGGCATAGAACTTATAGATGCATATAAAAGTGTGACTTGGCAAAAACATTATATACAATACTAGAATCTCAAATGTTTCTTATAAAGTTCATCTTTTGAGAACTTTGTATAAAAGTTCATTGAACTTCTAAAAGAACGCAAAGACCTTGCTATATTCTGTCTCATCTATATAGCAGCTTTACTAAAAAAGCCAGTTGAAAGAAAGTCTAATATTACAGTTTGGGGGCCCTCCCCCTTTTTATAATGACTAATATACTTTTTTTTGCAGTACTGAGGATTGAACCCAGGGGCATTCTACCTCTGAGCTACACCCCTAGTCCTATTTTTTATTCTTTATTTTGAAACAGGGTATCACTGAGTTGCAGAGGGCCTAAGTAGCTGAGGCTGGCCATGAACCTGGATCCTCCAGTTTCAGCCTCCCAAGTACTGAGATTACAAGTGTGCGCCTCCACTCCCGGCATGACTAATATACTTAACTGGGAAAATTATTAGCTCTTTAGGAGTTAAATGCTTTGACAACAAGGGGAGTTCTACTTCTGAGTTACACCCCCAGCCCTATTTTATTTTTTATTTTGAAATAGGGTCTCGCTAGGTTGTGGAGACTCTCACTACATTGATGAGACTGTTCTCAAACTTGTGATCCTCCTATCTCAGCCTCCCAAATACTGGGATGACAGGTGTGTGCCGCCATGCCCAGTTAAATACATTTCTTTAAAATGTTTCCACCCTGTCATTTCAAGGGACACAGAGGTAAGGGCTAGGGAGAAGAGCCAGCTGCAGCGGTTGGTATCCTGTGGAAGCCAGTTTTAAATATTTCATTTGTGTACAGAGAACACTCCACTCCTGGTTCCCCAAGTACCACTTCTGACGCAGCCTGGGAGGCGATGAGAGGTTTCAAAAGGAGGCATAATTAAGTGGTGAGAATCTAAGCTAGATTTTTTACCTTTCAAATTTGTGGTAAGCAATACACACAACTACATTATTCATAAAGCCAACAAGTGGAAACAACCCAAATGTCCATCAACTGATGAATGGATGAAAAAATACAGAATATCTACACAATGGAATATTATCCAGCAATAAAAAGGAACAAAGTATTGATTCATGCTATGTGGTTGAACTTTAAAACATTATGGCAAGTTAAAGAAGCTGGACACAAAAGGCCACATATTATATGATTCCATTTGCATGCAATTTCCTGAAGGCAAATGTAGGGGCAGAGAGTAACTAGTGTTGCCAGGAGCTGGTGAGAGTGGGGGCAGAGGAAGAGTGCACGCTGATGGGTACACGGTTTACTTTGGGCTGTCAAAATGTTCTAAAAGTTGGGGGTGGTGGCATAAGCTGGTAACCCCAGCACTTGAGAGGCTGAGACAGGAGGATCACAGGTTCAAAGCCAGGCTCGGCAAATTAGTGAGGCCCTGTTTCAAAATAAAAAAATAAAATAGGGTTGGTGGGGTAACTCAAGAGGTAGAATGCCCCTGGGTCCAATCCCTAGTACCACCACCACCACCAAAAAAAAAAAAAAAAGCCGGGCGTGGTGGCGCACGCTTGTAATCCCAGCATTCGGGAGGCTGAGACCGGAGGATCCGGGTTCGCGGCCAGGCTCAGCTACCTAGTGAGGCACTCGCAACTTAGTGAGACCCTGTTTCAAAATAAAGAATAAAAATGTGGCTGGGGGTGTAGCTCGGAGGTAGAATGCTCCTGAGTTCAATTCCCAATACCGCAAAAAAAAAAAAAAAAAAAAAAAAAAAAAAAAAAAAAAAAAAAAAAAAAAAAAAAAAAAAAAAAAAAAAAATATATATATATATATATTAGAGATAAATATTTATATATAATATGTAAAAATATAAATATAAATAAATATTATATATATAAAATTGCTTGTGCTGACAGTCACATCTCTGAGTATTTTCTTAATGTACAGTAATACACCACCATTGTAAATAGGTAAACTGTATGATTCATGAATTATGTACCCATGAAGCTGTAATTTAAAAAAGAAATGTATACATATTATAAAAGACTAAAGCAGTACAAAATAGAGTTCCATTATCTCTCCTTTATTTTAGATTTTTTTTTTGTTTTGGAGCTGGGAATTGAACCCAGAGACATTCTACCTCCAAGCTATGCCACCAACCAAATTATATTTGGAAACAGAATCTCACTAAGTTGTGGAGGGCCTCGCTAAGTAGCTGAGGCTGGTCTCGAACCTGTGATCCTCCTGTCTCAGCCTCCCAAGTACTGGGATTACAAGTGTGTGCTATCACGCTTGGCTTTATTTTAGAATTTTAAATTATAATTTTTATTTTTCAGTTGATATCACTGTAAACCTTGTATCCAAACCTAATGTTTGATTAGCTCCTATAAGAAGAGTCTTGTGGCATACTTTAATATATTATTATTCTGGGGACCAGCTATTGGCAAAGCACATATTTTTACTAGAGGGTGAAGAGGATGCCAGGCCCATGGGTCTCTGGGCGAAGGCAGAGCTCTACAGAACAGTGCAAGCGTTTCTCTTGACTGGAGCTGTTTGGTAACAGCAACACCTCCTCAGTCCACCCTTCCACACCAAAACGCAGAGAAACTCACAGCGATTCCCTTTTGGCTGAGCAGAATTTGAATCACAGTGTCAAAATATGTTTTGAGAATGTGCTCATGATAACAGACTATTAAAAGAAGGAATCTGTTCTAGCACAAAGAGACTAGTAGATGTCTACTCACCTTTATGAAATGGATCTTCAGCGTGTTCTAAAGTAGCGGTCATCTCCTGCTTTAAAAACAACTTTCTAGATGTGTCCGAAAGGAAAGAAGCATTCTTTTCTGATCTCAAATAAAAGTCTTTGTCTTCAGCTTCCTTCCACTACATATAAGTAAGTGGGGAAGAAAAGATCACATCAAAATTGTGGTAAGGCCAGCTCTTACAGTGGAAAGAGCCCTTGGGGTTTCTCCATTCCTCCCTCCTCCTCCCCGGCATGCACACCAGCTGTTTGAATCATGGGAACTGGGGGCGTATGGTGGTTCTTTTCTGGAAGAATCCCGAGAGCGGAGGCATGCTATCCACCCAATACCTCTGAGTGCCATGAAGCTCACAGCTAGGTCCCAACCGTTGTTGAAAGAACAATTCCGTGTTTCAATTCTTAGGAGAGGAAGCTAGTTTTATATTAATGGAAATTAATTTCTACTCTATTTGAATGCTATTCTTTAATAACAAAGTCTACAAAATGCCGAGAATTAATTCTTTGCTCAGCTCTAGCACAGACCTTGACCAAAAGGAAGTCAAATAATCTTTATTAGCCCCTGCTTGTTTCCCCATAAAGTAAGAAAACAATCATCCTAAAATTAGCTCAGAGGCTAAATAAAGTAATAGATTTAAAATAGATAATAGATTTAAAATAGATAATAGATTTAGTAGATTTAAAACAGATAATAGCAATAGATTCAAAACTCCTAATGTTTGCCAATTTTCTAGAAATGCTACAGCTTTTACATGGACGCATGCATATAATTTTTATGAATAAATACTAATGCATTAAATAAAAACTTTAAAGAATTACAAAAAATGAGGGCCAAGAAAGACCAGAGACCTACCCTAATTGTGCACTGATAGAGCTCTGAGTCTGCATGACTTCCCAAGGCAGCACAAGTCAAGTTAGCTTTACAACCTGGGACCCGAACATATAAGAGCCCAGCCTACTCTCAAATGTACTATTTTACCCCAAGAATAGCAGCACCAATTTTTAGTCTCAAAGTTTAGCCCTAGTGTCAACAATCCTAACCTAAAGGAGGGTCTACCACCCACCACAACTTGAGGCGGAGAGCCTCAGTTTCTGGGCTCCCTCTGGAGTGACCCTGCCCAAGCCCTTCTTCCATGCTTCAGTGAAGAGTTGCAGGATAGGACCCACCCCACTGGGATGGGGCAGGAGAATGAATCTGGAATCATGACTGGACGGAAATACATTGTGAGAAACCGGCTTTCAGAATCAACATGGTGAGAGAGCAGCAGAAAGGAAGGACCAACACCAACCAGCAGGCAGTGCAGAACTCCAGGCTGCTTGCTTGTGAAAAGACATTTCTATCCTGTTTAGAGTCGCTGGTATTTCAGGTTTTTTTTTTTTTTTTTTTTTGCGGTACTGGGGATTGAACTCAGGGGCATTCTACCTCAGAGCTACATCCCCAGCCCTATTTTTTTTTTTTTTTGCAGTACTGGGGGTTGAACTCAGGGGTATTCTACCTCAGAGCTATACCCCTAGCCCTATTTTTTATTCTTTATTATTTTGAAACAGGGTCTAAGTTGTGGAGGGCCTCACTAGGTAGCTGAGGCTGGCCTCGAACCTAGATCCTCTGGTCTCATCAGGTTTTGATATTAGCAGCTACTGTTCAAAATCTTTTATGTTGTAAGTATAAAGAATTGGGTAAGAGCTGGGCGTGGTGGCGCACGCTTGTAATCCCAGCATTCGGGAGGATGAGACTGGAGGATCCGGGTTCGCGGCCAGCCTCAGCTAACTAGTGAGGCACTCCACAACTTAGTGAGACTCGGTTTCAAAATAAAGAATAAAAAATAGGGCTGAGGGTATATCTCGGAGGTAGAATGCCCCTGAGTTCAATATCCAGTACCGCAAAAAAAAAAAAAAGAATTGGGTAAAGCAAGGCATTGTGGCATATTCCTATAACCCCAGCTACTCATGAGGCTGAGGCAGGAGGATCACAAGATAGAGGCCAGCCTGGGCAACTTAGCAAGGCCTTGTCTCAAAATAAAAATTCTTAAAAAGGGTTGGGGATGTAGCTCAGAGGTAGAATGCTCCTGGGTTCAATTCCTAGTACCAAAAAAAGAAGAAAAAAAAAGGCTTACTCAGTTTAAGTAGCATCAATATTAGATGACTTCTCTGAAAAATGTTCATTAAGATTAAATTATCTTTTCCAACAAAACTTATTTGGTTTGATCCTTTTCTCACTTATGTTTTATCAAAATTTAAATGCTTATATAATAAAAAAATTTATAACATTATTCTTACCTTCTTAGCTTCCTCTTTCATCATTGCATTTAATAGCTCTATTTCTTTCCTTCTGTTTTTCCGAAGGAGTTTGGCTACTTCTTGGTAACCTTCATTTCGTTGTAAATCATCATATTTTTGTTTATGTAAAGTTTGAATTTGCCAGTCAGTATTTAGGCATGCTTGTTCAGCTTTTGCCAAATTTTCTTCAATTATCTAAGATAAAGTTGTGAATTTCAGAAACAAGGCCAGACTATATGGAATTATATATCTGTTCAATGCATCCAAGTGTCTAAGATACTTGCTGTAACCTTGGTTGCTTGTTACAATCACCTGAGAATACTGAAAACAGACTTTCAGGCTCCATCACAAACCAATGAACTCCTTATCTTGAGCAGCTAGACACTGGTATTTTAAAAAGCTCTGGAAGTGATGGTAATGTATAGGCAAGGGTGAAAACTTTCAGGCTAAGGGGTAGTTGGATTCAACAACTTTTATGTTTTCAATGCTACGAGAAAGAATCAAAAGAGTCTATTTTTATAGACTAGACAAAAGCCTATAAGAAAAAAAATAGTGGGACATATTGGGGGAATCAGCTTAGGGATTGTTGCAGAATGGAAGATCTCTCTTACACTATTCCTGGTTTTTGGAAGAGGGCCAGTTCTGAGCACATATTCATTTAACATTTTGTTAAGGGGATAATAGAAAATGTCCTTTTTTGAATGTATCGAGTTCTATTTCAATTCGCTTGTCAACAATTTTGAAAGGATATATTCCATAAGAAATTCTATAAAATAAGTTTGTAAGATTTTCTTAATGATTCACAATGTAAAATACTCTCAAATTTGGCATATAAACTCTCCTAACTTTTAGACACCATTTCCAATATTTACTTGACCATCCCTCATTTTACTAAATAATAATTATTAGTATTCTACAGAATAAACTTTGGAAGTGCTGGCTTACATACCACGAAGGGGCCTGATGTTCTGCAATTTTACTTACTCAGGGAGAATTTCATTTTCTTTTTTTTTTTTGTGGTACTGAGGATTGAACCCAGAGGCATTCTACCTCTGAGCTACAGCCCCAGTTCTATCTTATTTTTTATTTTGAAACAGGGTCTTGCTAAGTTGCTGAGAGTCTCACTAAGTTGCTGAGGCTAGCCTGGAACCTGTGGTCCTCCTGTGTCAGGCTCCCAAGTTCCTGGCATTATAGGTGTGCACCACTATACCTGGCTACAATTTCTTTTTATTTTACTTTTTGCAGTGCTGGTAATCAAACCCAGTACCCAGTGCACACTAGGCAAGTGCTCTACTACTGAACTATATCCCTAGCCACTCAGTGAGAATTTCTGAGGGTGCACAGTAGGATAGTATAATTTGTAAAGTTGCTATTTCTTTTGTGTTTTGTGATAGGTCTTAAGAGTCTCAAAGGGTATGAGAGATACACATATACAACTACCAATGAATAAGCACCTGTAAATAAATAAAACAATGTGAGTTTCTAGGAACTGTGACAAATGAAGCAAAGAAATTAATCAGCTCAACTTTACAAAGTTTTATTATAATTTTTTCTCTTAAAAGAATGATGATGGAGATCTACCTTCTCTGTATACACTAAGTGTATCACAGATTTACCTTCTGAATCTTTTTGCTCTGAGCTTGGTCAGTTTCTATCAGCTTATGAAACATGTGTTCTTCAAGATCCACTTTTCGTCTATAGGCATCTGTGTCTTCTCGAATTTCTTTTGCAATAGCGTCTTGATTCCTAGTAAGATTCTGTTTAAAAAAATGCTGAGCTACTTAATAATGCTTCAAAGAAGAATTATATGTACTAAGCAGATATTTGCTAATTTAATTCCAGAAGATTCAAATTTAAAGTACTTCCCATTTCTAGCCCCATTTATCTCACAAGATTGAATGCGTCTTACTCAAAATCCTCAGGATCAGAATATTTCAGATTTTAGAGTTTTCTGGATTTGGGAATGCTGCATAGACTTTACTGGTTGAGTATCCTTAATCTAAAAGTCTGAAGTCTGCAATGCTCTGAAATTTGAGACCTTCTGACCATCAAGTTGTCCACTCAAAAAGTTGGCTATTACAGCATTTCAGATTTGGGGTTTTCAGATGAGGGATGATCAACTTGTATTGAGATAATTTCACAGTTACTATGATACAAACGTAAGAAAACTTGGTAAACTGGTAAAAGATCCTGAGGCGAAGTCTGGAGCTTACATCTGGTGCTGTAGACACTACACTAAGTTGCTACAGAAACATGAATTAAAGAATTACAACAAACTGTACATTCAGACATTTGGCTACTTTACAATCCTGGATGATACTATATTCTGCTTCAAAAGTGAATAAAATGAACACTAAGGAATCACGAATAATTACAGTGTAAAAAGGGTTTGCTTTTCTTACATTGGAAGTAATTGATTTATACCTTCTCATAAAGTCTTTTTTGTGCTTCGAGTTCCAGCTGTCTCATTTCTAGGTCTTTGGCTGTGGTAGCAATTTCTCGATCTCTCATTTGTACCTATGTCCAAACAACAAACTGTGAATATCAAAAAGAATTTACAAGCCAAGAGCAATGGCACATGCCTGTAATCATAGTCCTCGAGAGGCTGAGGCAGGAAGATCACAGGTTTGAGGCCAATCTAAACAACTTAGTAAGTCCCTGAGTTGTTTTTTTTTTTGCGGTACTGGGGATTGAACTCAGGGGCATTCTACCTCCGAGCTACACCCCCAATCCTATTTTTTATTGTTTATTTTGAAACAGGGTCTCACTAAGTTGCGGAGTGCCTCACTAAGTAGCTGAGGCTGGCTGCAAACTTAGATCGTCCGGTCTCAGCCTCCCAAATGCTGGGATTACAAACATGTGCCACCATGCCCAGCTGTTTTTGTTTTTGTTTTTTTGGTACTGGGGATAGAACTCTAAGCTACACTCCCAGCCCTATTTTATTTTGAAACAGGGTCCTGAGGCTGATAGTGAACCTAGGAGCCTTCTGTCTCAGCCTCCCAAGTAGTAGGAATAATAGGATTACAGGCATGTGCCACCTCACCTGGCTAGAACCTGTTTCAAAATAAAAAATAAAATAGGGCTAGGAGATAAAATACCCCCGGGTACAATCCTCAGTACAAAAAAAAGACATGTTATCAAACACCCATTAACAGAAGAAGTAAAACTGATGTGCAAAGATACATCCACGGGATAAAGGAAGCCTAGGCCGGTTTACCTTAAGGAGGTACCTGGGAAAGCAACTAGCTCAAAGGTGGGAGGTTTGAGTCTATGTAGCAAGAAGAGTGATGGAGCCAAGAGACAGATAACAGGTCTGGCAAAGCATATACTGCTTTTTTATGAATTTCAGTTACAGAAGCTTTTTTGCTTATTTTTAGAGATACAAACAGCTCTGTGCCGGAGCACAAACAGATCAACATAGCTTGCTGCTAACAGATACCCAGAGTCACGTGCGTGCCCCTTTGCACTCAGATCATCGTCTTCCCGCTAGAGGCTGAGAGGAGCCTCCGCAGCTGGGCAGCTGGGAACACGACAGGAGAACAGGCTGGAAGGGCAGGGAAGGGCAGGCACGGGCCCGAAGGTGCTAAGGGACTCTGGGATTCCTGGACCAAAACACCTTGCCCTATCTCAAGAGTTTGGAATAAAAACATGAGAGTTCTGAGCCTGTATTACTTTTGGGGAAGAACATTTACTCTTTAAGAATAGTGAAATATTAATTTGATTCACTCAATATAATATAAGAAAATTAGATTAAAAAAAGAATGTTTTCCCTAATTCACAGTTAACCCACTGGTTTACTGATATATTTTTATTTCTAGAGAAATAGCCATCAAGGATACTAGTTAACCTGACTAATTTTCCTGCTATTTCTTAAATATTTAATCATTAATGAAAGACAATAGAGAATAAGAACAGCTGACGGTTAAAGTAAATAAAATTAAAGGGACTATTCATATTCATTGTGGTGATTATTATTCGTTTTTTTTTTTTTTTTTTGCGGTACTGGGGATTGAACTCAGGGGCATTCTACCTCCGAGCTACACCCCCAGCCCTATTTTTTATTCTTTATTTTGAAACCGAGTCTCACTAAGTTGCGGAGTGCCTCACTAGGTAGCTGAGGCTGTCCGCGAACCCGGATCCTCCAGTCTCAGCCTCCCCAATGCTGGAATTACAAGCGTGCGCCACCACGCCCGGCAGTATTCGTTATTTATTTTGAAGGTGTTCATTACTTTTTTGTGTATGTGGTATTGGGGATTGAACCCAAGGGCATTTTACCTCTGAACTACACCCCCAGCTCTATTTTATATTTATTTTTTGAAGCAGGGTCTCACTAGGTTGATGAGTATCTCACTATCTGCTGAGGCTGTCCTCACACCTGCAATCCTGCTGTTTCAGCTTCTCAAGCACAGGGATTACAAGCGTGCACCACTGTGCCCAGCCGTTCATTACATTTAAACCAGAATACATGGAGATAACATGTGAGAACTAAGATTAACAGACCTTTCTCTCAATTTCATCATCTAGCCTTTGTAGTTCCATTTCACGCTGATCTTGTTGAAGCTTCAGAAACTGCCTCCTAGCAGCATCTTGTAAACGAATTTCTTGTATTTTCAGCTCTCTTTTCACAGCAGCTAGTCTTAAATGCAAAATACACCAAGAGAAATAAAGGGCTTCCTAATACACATCTAAATTTTTCATAATAATTGTAGCCTGCTACCTATTTTGATACATTTTGCCAATTTAATTGGTGCCACTGTAACACAACTGTATTATTATTATTATTATTATTATTATTATTTTTTTTTTTTGCAGTACTGGGGATTGAGCTCAGGGGCGTTCTACCTCCAAGCTACACCCCCAGCCCTATTTTTTATTCTTTATTTTGAAACCGAGTCTCACTAAGTTGCGGAGTGCCTCACTAGGTAGCTGAGGCTGGCCGCGAACCTGGATCCTCCGGTCTCAGCCTCCTGAATGCTGGGATTACAAGCGTGCGCCACCACGCCCGGCTTATATTATTAATTTTTTATGGTCCTGGGGAATGTACTGCTGAGCTACACCCCAGTCCTTTTAAAACTTTTTTATTTTGACAGGGTCTTGCTAAGTTGCAGGGATTGGCCCCTCAAGCTTGTAATCTGTCCCCTGTCTCAGCCTCCCAAATCCTAGGATTACAGGAGTGCACTACCACTCCTGGATAACTATGTTTAAATTATATACATGAAAGATGTCCAATTACATAAGCTTATATTCATGAAGATGACAAGTTGTTCACATGCAACTGGCTATTCTTTTCCTTTTTTTTTTTCTTTTTTTTTTTTTTTTTTGGCGGTACTGGGGATTGAACTCAGGGGCATTCTACCTCCGAGCTATACCCCCAGCCCCATTTTTTATTCTTTATTTTGAAACCGAGTCTCACTAAGTTGCGGAGTGCCTCACTAGGTAGCTGAGGCTGGCCGCGAACCCGGATCCTCCGGTCTCAGCCTCCCGAATGCTGGGATTA
>PVLC010043711.1:0-12440 GCA_004027655.1 Graphiurus murinus
TATTAACTGTCCTAGCTATGTATCCTGAAACAAACAAACAAGATTACTCAATTGTTTCATTATGTGACTGGTGGTGTGTCTCCCTTAAATCTTGTCTTCTCCAAGCCAAATACTGTTTATCCACTCACAACACTTAGATGGTAGATTTATTATCAGCCTGATTGCTTTTTTTGGTCAATAAATGTTCTCTCTAAATTAAAAGTCCCCTGGGAAAAACTTTTTTTTCCAAATTTTTTCTGATGTCACTTCAGTTTATCTCATTGTTTTAGTTTTATTTCTCCAGAGTGTGTGTTAAAAGTAAATGTCTTTGTTTGGAATTCCCTGGAGCTTTTTCTGTAACTTGGGGAATAACCATGCCAGTTTTTCTGGTTCCTTGGGGATTGCTGAATATGGGTCCTCTTGTCAGTCCTTCCTTATGTTTCTCTCAACTAAAAAACTTTTTTTTTGGTCTGAATGTGTTTGGGGGGGGGCACTGGGGATTGAACCCAGGGGCATTCTACCTCCAAGCTACACCCTTAGTCCTATTTTTTATTCTTTATTTTGAAATAGGGTCTCACCAAATAGCTGATGCTGGCCATGAACCTGTATCCTCTGGTCTCAGCCTCCCAAGTACTAGAATTACAAGCATGCGCCACCATGCCTGGCTGAGTATGTTTTCTAAAGGCTCATATGCTGGAGGCTTGGTCCCCAGTGTAGCAGTGTTGAGGTGTGGAATCCCTAAGAGGTAGGGCCTAGCAGGATGTGGTTAGGTCATGGGATCACTGTCATCAGAAGAGATTAGCTAGAGCTGCTCCAAGAGTGGATTAGTTCCCAAAAGAATGAGTGATTATAGAGCAAGACCAGCCACCCCGGATCACTCTCTTGCCTCTCTTGCTATGAGATCTTTCTGCAAGTGGTGCCATCTGTGAGGCCCTCTTTAGAGCCAAGCAGGTGCCAGCACCATGCTTTTGAATTTCCCAAGCTAAATAAACCTCCATCTTAATTATATGCCCAGTTGCAGCTACTTTAGTATAGCAATACAAAACAGACTAAGACAGAGACCCAGCACAACTGCACTCTTAATTCAATACTGTTCAAGTAAGCCTGTCCCAATAACTAGATCAAGAAGTGTGTGTGGGAGCCAAAACAGGTCAATAAGATGAAAACCTGAGCATTTTCATGGAGCTCTCTTTAAGTGGGTCAGTAAGAAACCTGAAGCTGACCCTTTTTTGAAGAGTCTACTTGAGAATGAAGTCAACACCAAGGCAAAAGGAACAAAGATGGAATGAAGCAATGTTCCAGTTACTAACAATGTAAGTTCTGACTGAAATTAGATTTGCTCTCTGAAATTCTGTTACATGAACTAATCTGTTTTTTTGTTGTTGTTTTAAGCAAGATTGAGCTCGATTTCAATCAGTTTCCCTCAAATGATTTCTGTTAATATACTAACTATACCAAGATATTTTTCAGGATAGATAGGTTGATGATAGATAGATAAATAGATAGATGATAGCTATATAGATAGATAGCTAGCTAGCTAGCTAGATAGATAGATAGATAGATAGACAGACAGACATAGTTAACTATTGTCTTAGTCAACATTCTCACTGTTGTAATCCAAAACAACTGGCTACACAACTTACAGGAAGGAAGATTTATTTGGTCACAGTTTATTGGAGAGTCTGTGTTCAGTGCATGTGCGGCCAGAGTCTAAAACCCAGGGCATGACAGTGGGAAGCAGAGAGAGAAAGTGCAGAACTCCACTCTCACATCATGGAAGCCAGAAGTGAAGCAGAGAGGAATCAAGCAAAGACGCAAGCACAGCATGATCCCCAAGGCCACAGCCTCGGATCCACCTTCTCCAGCCACACCCTACCAGCCTTGGTTACCTCCAGATAAATCCATTACAATGGATAAGGTTACAGCCCTCATGACTTACCTGTATCAACCCTGAGCTCTTCAGGGGCCGTTCTATGCCTGACCATAGCATTTGCTAATATAGTAAATGCTTATCCATATAACTTTTGACTTCTGGGACAAAGAGGTTTATCTTCTCATTTGTACCATCGCATGATTGCTCTATCACCATCAGTTCAAACTTGCCCTCATATTACATTTTATTTTGTCAGATCAACTTTTTCACAGTCAACCCTTTTGCATCCTGTGGTCCTGATCTACCACTCCAAAATCTCATTTTTTATGTCTATGCATATCAATGTATAATATCTATAAATACTTTGTGTTTTATTTGTATAAGTAGCAGTAAACTATACAGCCATTCAGCTAATTGTTGTTTTGATCTCTTCTTATCACCATAGTTACAACTAGTTCATTTATTTGAGTTCTGAGTAATAGGCCCACATATGAAAATTTTACCCTTTGTTTTTTCATTTATTTATTACTGGTTTGTTTTCAAATCTTTGCTACTCCAAACAGTGCTATTAACATTCTCATACAGGTTTCTTTCTGTAGTTGGACAAGATGCTCTCTTAAGTGTACACCTAACAGTGCAATTTCTGAGTCTTACAATATGCACATATTCAATTGCTCTCAATGCTGCCAAATTGTTCTTCAATAGCACCACCCATTTTCCTTCTACAGATGTGCAGGCAGCTTCCCTTTTCTCCATATCCTCTCTTCCTCCTGTTTAATCTTATCTTGACATTCTTTCTTCCCCATTGAACACATATTAGTAATACAAAACAATCTGCATAATTTGGGTTTAGTTTTCTGATTTGTTGGTTGCAGCTATGATTATACTCTGTCCCCTCAGAAAGCCATTTTCCCCAACCAGTCTCAGGTCATGACTGGCAGCCTGCATTATTTCTTATTTAATTCCATTTGAAATTTATCACTATCTTCTCAAGAAAGAGAAGAGCAACTATATAAATGGTGCAATTTCCTGTGATAGCATTTCCTTAAAACCTGTGGGGGGGAAAAAGATCTTCATACCTCTCAAACTCTTGCTAACAGCATTTTTCTCTAAATGATCTTTTACGATTTATCATTTTTTATTGAATGATTCCCTCACACCTCATTTCCTTCACACTACATAATGCTATTTGACCATGTGTAACAAATTCTCCTAGCAAGAGAAAAATAGAGGTACCAGGAAAAATTAATTTTATTTTTCTAGCAATCACACTGCAACTTCTAATGCTGTACACATGTAGAAGGATCCCAATATGGCCAGTCCATCTAGGGGTCTGGGGCATGTTCCTCTTTTATCCTGGAAGTGAAACAAAGGAAATAGCCCATCTTGTTAAACACTCATTCAGATTCCACTCTCTATCTGATGGGCTTCCTACAACTGCTGCATAAAGTGCCAATTGAAACTAGCCCTGTCATAGAGACTTTTACAAAATATGAACAGCGCTAAATACCTTAAAGTGAATCGATTTCTACTGAAAGTGTTTTAACCTCCTTTTAGGTCAAAAAATATCAGTTTTCTGAGCTTCACTGTAACCTGAGAATTAATCCTAAGAGGCAGGTGTGCACTGCATACCTCATCTGCTCCATGCAATTTATTGAAAATGTCTTCATGTAGGACTGTCCTAGGAGCCCCTGTCCCTCTGTCAGGCACAGGTGTGGTTCTCGGGCAATGAACTGATGACATTGTAAGCATAGTCTTTCACATTAGAGACTGTTGATGTAGTACTGTCTTTTAAAAAACTGGCTTAGCTGGACATGATGGCATATGTCTGTAATCCTAGTACTTGGGAGGCTGAAAAAGGAGGATCATAGGTTTGAGATTAGCCTCAGCAACTTAGCAAGACTCAATTTCAAAATAAAAGATAAAATAGGGCTGGGAGTGTAGCTCAAAGGTAGAATGACTCTGGTTCCATTAACAGAGGAAGGAAGGAAGGAAGGAAGGAAGGAAGGAAGGAAGGAAGGAAGGAAGGAAGGAAGGAAGGAAGGAAGGGAGGGAGGGAGGGAGGGAGGGAGGGAGGGAAAGAAAGAAGGAGGAAGGAAGGGAGGAAGGGGAGGGAGAAGATTCAAAACAAAATTGGATTAAACTCAAGTACAAATGAAGATGTGAGCCTGTTTTACATTTCTAAAGATGAAATGGGTACCAGATAAGTTTTACAGATGAGAAAACTGAGGCTCTGAGAGGTCTAAATCTTGAGGGAGGATTTACACCAAGGGTAGGAAGGTGGCAGAACTAGGGATGGAGCATAATCCTGATGTGGAGAAGAAAGCACTTGGAAAAGCATAAAGTAACAGGTGCACGTGATGGATGGGGGTGATCACTGCCATACTGCCTGGATTCTATAGGAACAACATTTCTGAAGAAGGGAGGGGGGCTTCCTGTGTATGGGACAATAACAATATGTTGATCATTATTGTCACTAACAGTGAGTGCCTGTCCTGTGCCAGCTATTATAACTCCAGACACTTTATTAACTTCATTGTTGCAACAACCCTATGAATTATTTTAGTATACTGATTTGAATGACAAAGAAACTAAGAGATATGTAAGCAAGTAATACAGGATTACATGGGAGCTGACAGATCTCCACTCATAATGACAGCTGAGCACTTTCTTGCCTTCACAACCTAAATAATGCCACAAAAAAACAGGCACGATGGTGCTCACCTCTAATCCCAGTTCTTGGGTGGCTGAGGAAGGAGGATCTCAGGTTTGAGGCCAGTGCACAATAATTTAGTGGAGAAGATGGGGGTGTAACTGAATAGTAGAGTACCACTAGGTTCAATCCCCAATACTAAACAAAAATATCACATCTAAACCACTCGAATACATCATCTTCAATGGAAAAGTAGCTATTTAATATAGGTAGGGCAAATCATTGTTCCTTACAATGTAGCTGCTCTATAAGGTTTGTTTTCTTATTCAAAATCAACATTCTCCCTACACCTTAAACCATTAAGTTTACATGGTTCAGACTTTTCTATTCTTTGTCTTGCAAGAAATGGGAAAGAAATAATTTCTGATTATATATTTTTCTGATTTCTCTCTTCATTTGATAATATTAAACAGCCATTTCAGAATCCAGACAGGGATCACTATAGAAAGCTTTTATCTTTGCTTCTTTCTTCACTGGGCCCTGAAATACTTTTACTAATAAATGTCTGTCTTTCTAGTATGAAGACACCCAGCTGAGAGTGTGAATCAGTATATGAATGAGTGTTGGTCCTATGAAATCAGTCAGTTCTTTGACCCTCCTCAATTCTTGGATGACTTTTCTTTTCTCTGGCACATTATGTCATTTATTTTGCTTCTGAATGGTGATGCATTTACTAATCATTAATGTAATTCTTCATTCATGGGTCAAGGGAGACTTTATGCTGACATATAGGTTGAGGGAAGAAATGTGAACAATTATTTATTTAGAAGGATGACTCAAACACTCACTAGCGTTTTATTTTTTCCACTGGTTAAGCAAAAGTTCTGAAATGATGTTCTAAGCAGGCTGTAGGGGCAAAAAGACACAAGTCATCACTGCTTTTTGCTGCTGGTTGTATCTTCTTTCATTTATTTATCAAGAATAACTCATTTCTGGTCCATAAGGAAGAATTCCACAGAATGAGGAATACAGGTTACACCTGGGGAAATAGAATATGAAAGGCAATGAACTAGGGACAATGAGATGCTTATTCACCAAAACAGCTAGGGAGATAAAGCATTGCAAGTCCAAATAAATAATGGCTGTCTTCACATGGTTAGATGACAGTGGCATATTGTTATTTTTACAGAAAAGACAAAGTCCTATTATCAATGCAAGCCTCCCGAGATTCAAAAGTATGGCTCACTCCTACTGTGATAGAAGATATCAAAAGTTTCTGAAATGATGCTTCGATCACACATGTAAATCTAATCCTAATGCAACTTCTAAGCACTTAAAGTGAATAATAGGTACTGTAAGTACCAAATTTGGATAAAGCATCAACACAAAGATGTGTGATTGACAATGGCAGTATTTGATAGAAAACAGCTGGTCTGCCTCCTAAATTCTTAAAGGAAAACAATATGGTTCTTAAAGTTGGAGGAGCAGGTTCCAGAATGCCTATGATCAACTCCTGTTCCCACATTGTATTATTTGTCTGATACTGATGCTGTGTTGAAATTACCACAGAGTTTAGCAGTTTCAAGCAGCAACCAATTTCATCTCCCTCATACATTTGCAGGTAAGGAGTTCAAATAGAGCTTTGCAGTGCAAGTTTTCGGCTCCACAAGGCATCAACTGACATCACCTGGGGTATTTGGCAACAGCATCCTCGATGGTCATTCACTGGCCTGGTATATGGGAAGAATGAGCCCTGCTGGCACTGTTGGTTGAAACATGGATACATGGCCTCTCTGGTTTGGTGATTATAGCATCGTCAAACTTCTCCAGTGACAGCTCAGGACTCCCAGCCTCAAGTAGAAGCTAGAAGCACTCCCTTCAAGTCTGTGTCTAGAAATTGGCACAGTGCCACTCTGTCATCTTCTATCTAAGTAGTCACAGAGCCCACTTAGATCTGAGGACAGAGGACATAGACTACGTCTCTTGATGGGAAGAGTATTAAACAATTTATGTTACCTTTTAAAGGTATTATTATTCTTATTTTGCAAATACAATTCAAGATTCATAGTAGCTCGGTGACTTCCCCCAAGATTATACATTTGGAGTGAATCCAAAATGTCTAGGCCTACTCCCAAGGCACAGCTAGTCAATGGAACTCCACCCCCACCCCATAGCTCTCAAACACACACACACACACACACACACACACACACACAGAGCTGGAAATGAGCGCTTTTTCAAGCAGTTCTGTTACCTTCGAGGAGGAGTGCCATGGGAATTGTAATGGCAATCAGTTTCCCGCTGCAATTGGAAAGTTGGTTAATGTATTGGCACTAATACAGCACCTCTTCCCATCACAGCAAAATTGGCTGTTACTGTTATAGTTGGATTATGGCCACTTCTCCCTCCTTTGCAAAATTTAAGTCTGTGATGTTCTCCTCAAGGGAAATGAGGATGGAGTTGCAGTGGGCCAGTGATTAAATTTGCTCAGTAACAATTCGTAAATAACCTCCACGTTCCATTTGCTGGCTTTGATTTGGTCCCTGCCTCATACCAAGGGCTGACTTCTAAGTACTGCAGTGGAAAACAGGCTGGGGACTGGGCAGGGAGCCATTGTGGTGGGAGGCAGTGGGGGAGGGAAAACCTGTGTGGGAGCCAGATTGGTCTCTGAACTCAAATGAGAGGCAATAAGCAGACAGGCATCTTCAGAAACCTCAAGAAAAAATAATTAAACTGCTTGGCCTCACTCTTGCCCTTCTCTGCTGCCTACTCTAAATCTATTCCTTCTTTTGCCCATAGCTCACTTCTACTTTGCTGAGGTCCGACTGTAGCACCTGGTCTCTGCTCTCCCTCAGTGCACGTGATTTTGCTGGAAGGAGAGAGGATTTAGGATGCCATTATTCCTAAATAACAAGATGTCACGAATCTTATTATGAGTCCTCCTCAACTTCTGTTCTCCCATTGTGCAAAGGTCTCAAACTTTATTGTTCATGTATATCTATATATTCAAATCATATATCTATATATTCAAATCATATATATGTATATATTCACATAACATAATACACATACATACACACACACACACACACACACACACACACACACACACGCTCTGAATGCCTCCAAAAGATAAATGGTTACCTGTTGGTGAGACAGAGAAAGAAGAGAGCAAGACTATCAGGAGATTGAACTAATGCCAGCCAGAACATACTGACAGAGAATTTCTGCCAATTAAGCATAGGTTTGATCCTTTTTGTAAAAAAGAAACAAGGACTTCGTGAAGTCCATTACACACACTCTCAAATTGCATTGCTCTTTTAACCTATGCTATTCTTTATTTTATTTTTTTTACTTTATATTGTTTCAAGGCTAATAAATGAAGAATGTTCTTCTTAAAAGTAGTTTCATTGAGGTATACCATTTTTATTCCAAATTTACCTTTTTAAACAATTTAGCAGTTTTAAATAAATCTACAGAGTTGTGCGACTATTGCCACAATCTAAATGAAGGACATTTTTTGTCACTCTAGAGGAGACCTCATGTCCACTTGCAGTCACTGCTTTCATACCACCAGCTTCAGGAAACAATCTACTTTTTGTCTCTTCAGATTTTCCTTTTCTGGACATTTCATATAAATAGGATCATGTAAGTTAACAAATAAAGTTATTAAATAGAATCGGAATAAATATGACTTTTTATATTCAGTTTTTCAGTTAACCTAATTTTTTTAGGTTCAACAATATTATAGTATGTACCAATATTTTATTCCCTTTTTATTAGCAAAAGTATCCCATTGCATGGGCAGCCATATCTTGTTTATCCATTCATCAGCTAATCTGTCTTAGACTCTTTGAGTCACTCAGAAATTTTGCCATTCTGAACATTGTTGCTATAAATATTCATGTTCTTATGCAAGTCTTTTATTTCTTTTAGGTGGACACCTAGAATTGAATTACTGAGTGATATAAAATACCAGTGTTTAAGGTGTTAAGAAACTGCCTATTTTCCTAATGGACTGCACTATTTTACCTTCCCAGCAGCAATAGATGAGGATTCAAATTTCTCTACATTCTCATCAACAACTATTAATGTTTGACTTTTCTTTATTATAGCCATTCTGTTGTCTATGAAATGGTATCTTATTGTGAGGTGAACATTCTTAGGATTCTCAGATAAATATTTCAAGGTTACTACCATTAACAAAGATGGAAATTATTCACATTTTAGTAAAACATTTGTCTCTTTTTTGGGCACTTAGAAACTCACAGTGGAATATTTTAAAGTTGGGGATTAGTTCTTGACGGATATTTCAATCATCTCACAGACATGCTAACAGACTGGAATTATATGCCCACTGTTACCGGGACAGGGACATGTTAAACCAATAACCTTTGTCTATCCCTGAAAGCATAGTTCATATATATAGAAGATGTTTTCAGTAAAAAAAGCCTGTCTTCCACTACCTCCTACTCAACATGTCCATGGCCCATTGTGTTATTTTCTTACATTGTATAAAACTCTGAGTTCCATTTCAGAAACCCACTAGTCATTCTGAAGACAACTGAGCAGCCTAAAGAAGTGCTATAAGGTGACACCCAATGTAGAGATCCAATAAATAAAAGCATCCTCTAATAGGAACACATTAATTAGGAAATTGACTGGGAAAGGTAGATAAAGTTGACTGGTGAAAAGGAGATAGGAAGAATTCATTTTCTGCAGGCCACTGGACAGGACTTTGGTTTCACCAGCTGATCTCACATTCTTAGTGAAAATGCAGCAAGAAAACCAGGTAGGACATAAGAAGTCATATTATCAGCAATGCTTAGCCGCAAGAATATTTATATGTATTTTGTGAATTGAGGGTGACCCAATGCCTCAGTGTGCCTGAATCTGAGGGCTTTCCCACAGAACAAGCTTTAAAGTACTAAAACCAAGACAAACCCAGACAAATTGGGGTGTTTGTTCAATCTCCTTATCAAACATGGAACTATAAGGAAGACTGATTTAGTAGAAAAGTCTACTAATCTGGGAGTCAGGATTTCTAAGGATTAGTTATTTTGTTGTTGTTGTTTTTAATTTTGATTTTTGTTTTGTTTGTTTTGTTTTTGTTGTTTTCATTCCCTTAGTAATTGGCTCTGACTTAAGTGGTAGCTTCACTTCTCTGACCTGAGGGCTGTGAAACAGGAAATCTCAGAGTTCTTTTCTACCTCTGATATTTCAAAATTCTTTAGGTGTGTATCACTATACACAGCTAAAAATTATAGCTGCATACAAGGAATAAACCTGTTTTCTTTTGCGGATCCATGATCCACAGCCAGCAGAGTCAGGGAGGGGAGACCATCAGGAAGATAAATTTAACATTCAAACTGAGAATTTTGCTACAAAAAATATTTACAAGTTAAGTATATTAATAAATCGTTTGCTGTGTCCCAGAGTTACTTCCAACTCTTAAAATCCTATAAGAATGAATAACATTGTTCTATTAAAATATCAAACACAACATATGCACAAACATTTTTCTGATTCTGAAATTGCTCAAAGAACACAGATTTTGATCCTGAGAGGCTAAAGCTTTTCTCATAGGATTTAAGAGAGACTTTCATTCTAATTTTAAATCTTAGCACAGTATTTTATCATAGTATCTGGCACATGATAGAAGTCTAATAATATTTGTGGAATTCAAGTGAATAAGTGAGTCATTACTTATATTTTAAAGATAATATATCCCAAGTGGCTAGAGAATCTCTTCTTGTTTGTTTTCCCATCTTTGCCTTTTTAAAATGGTTAGGATAATAATTGACATTGTCTTTTTAAGCATTACATGAGAAAATGTACATGAAAATGTTTTGTAAGTTTTAATGCAATATACAAATGTACTCCTTTAATGTGTCTGACTAAACAGAGGGAAAGCCATCACTTTTATAGACACTGAACTATATTTTCATTCAGACTCAGTGATCTAGATTGGCAATCAGTGGAGTTCGAATTCCCTTTCTAATATGCACAGCAGGTTTTAAGAGTTCATATATAGCAGGATGTGGTAGCACACACCTTTAATCCCAGTACTTGGGAGGCTCAGACAGGAGGATGGCAGGTGTGAGGATAGCTTCAACAATGTAGGGAGACTCTCAGCAACCTAATGAGACCCTGTTTCAAAAATAAAATAGGACTTGAGTCTAGAATGGTCTTGGTTTCAAGCTCCAGTAACACATACACACACACACACACACACACACACACACACACACACACACACATGCATGCACATACAAGTTTATGTATATCTCTGATTATTTGAAAATATGTATGTGTAAAAATAAGATTAAAATACTAATATAGCTTAATTTTATCTAAACCCAGAAGTGAAAGGTATACAATAATTAAAAATTAACTAAAAACAACAGCAATAAAAGTAAAAACAAATACATACACTCATGTATACACATACACATACTGCTAGCTTCACCACAGTGCCACCATATCACCAAGTAACTGCTTAGGGAGAAGTTTTATCCAAACTGGAAAATCAACTCATAAAGATGTTCTCTACTTTTTTAAGACAAACGGCAATGTATTTTGTTATGATCCCAGGATTTCTCAACCTGTGCACTACTGACATTTGGACTGGATAACTCCTTGTTGCTGTGGAGGCTGCCTGTGCATGGTAGGATGTTTTGCAGCATATCTGCCCTCACCACAGATGCCAGTCACAGCTACCTTCAATCCTTATTTTCCTGACAATAACAGTAAGAATCTCCAAACACCTCCAAGTGTCCCCTGGGGGGCAAAATCACCTCTGTTTGCAGTGATTGATTTGACCTGAGGGTGTATAAAGTAATTGGGAAAAATATAATAAGATATGGAGTTACTTACCTAAAATCCTATTGCAACTATTCTGTAATAATTTACCCATCATGTAATATTACTCATCATGTGATGTTATTTTTGCCCTTAAATAGAACTAAGATTTTTTTTCCTACCCCACCCCATCTCTAGAAGCACTAGTTTCCTTGACCCTTGTTGCCTCTTGTAGTTCAAATGCAGCTTTGTTTACCAGAGTCACATTTGGAGAGGCATCCATCTGTAACAAGCAGGCCTTTTGTTAATGTTTGTTATTTCAAAAGGTTCAGCTTGTCAAACCTTAAAAACTTCTTTGATATTGAAATGCCCCATCTCTTGTGTTGGTTGTATTCTTTCCAATAAAGTTTTTGCTAGCAAACTTACACTTACTTCTTGCAAGAAATGAAAATGTATATTTCTACTTTCAGTATTTTTGATGATCGCTTCTTGGCCTTTAGGCTAAGATCAACTATAGTATCTGTTCTAATCAGTATTTTTGATAAAAATATCATGAGAAATCGAGGCAAAGATGTTTTAAGAGCTTTTTGTAAGAGGTGTGAATTAGAGAAAGGAAATGTTTCCTAAAGCACCACAAAGATCTGTGGCCATTTCTCTTCCAAGAAAGCCTCTCCTTGTTGGACATTATTGGCTGATATCTACCTGCATTGAGAAAGAGCTCAATGAAATTATTAAGGAAAAATTAGTAAATATATATGTTATCTAAAGTACTAGTTTCATATTTACACAGCCAACCACTTACTAAACTCAATAATCTATAGTGTCTATAAAATTTTTTTCTGAATTAATTATCACAATGAACACATCTCTTATTTCTTCTTTCTCAAGCTGGCAATATCAACGTTGTGTAGACTGGAGGTATTTCTCAGATCCTTTGTCATCTGTTCATTCCATTGTGATGATCTTAGTCTCAGATTCATATTTTGTTTCTGTAGTATTTTTAAAAACCCTATAGTGTCCTGTTATGTGCTGAACCATGTACCCACCAAATTTCCCCCAGAACCTCAGAATGTGATTGTATTTGGAGACGGGACAATTAGCCGGGAGAAGACAGGAAATCACAAAAATCAGAGC
>PVLC010043712.1:0-12443 GCA_004027655.1 Graphiurus murinus
GGCTGCAAAAGTCTTGAGGGTGTGTGGAATCCAGACCACAATATTGTTTCCTCCTGATCACCCTACAATTCTTAGTGAGGTCAGGAATAAAGGGCTGGTGATTAATTCCTATATTAGGTACTACTATTAAGACCGACTATTTCTAAAATATTAGGTTTTTAGCAGTCACTGCACTGAATGAGATAATCAAATTCCTTAAGCTTAATATCAAAATATTACCTCCCCACATTTTAACAGTTTTTTTAAACTCTCTTCCAAATTAAATCTCACTTCTCCACTTCTGGTAAGATTCTGACTGTCCCATTCTCTTAAAAAATTGGAAAATCCCAAAATTCCTTGTCTCCAGTAGGCAACACTAATAAGATTCCACTCAATGGGAAGAAAAAAATCATTTCAAGCCTAGAAAAAATAATTGGTGAATCACAGGATCTCTCCCAAGTAGTTGATGTGCTTTAAGATAGTCATACATAAAATGTTGGACAAGTGGTCAGGCAACCATTTTTCCAGTCCTTGCTCTGTCCTTGCTCTATGACCTTGAGGAAAGGACAACCTGGATCTTCTTACACTGTCATCAGAACACTCATGGTCTGGGAACATAAAACCATAGGGAGCCAGTCTAGGAGAACTGCTGGGACTCACAAATTCCAATTTTTCTCCCATTCCTCAGCTGATGCTAAACCACTTAAGGCATTCAATGCACCTGAAGGAGCTGTAGCTGCAAAGATAAAAGTAAAAGACTGCACAGGTGGATTACCAATTAAGAAAAGAGACATTGTTGAAGTCATACTGGTAATATCATTGTTCTTTAAGTACCAAGTCTTCTAATCACCCACATGGTCATGAATGAGGTGACATTCTCCTCTATAGGAGTCACAAGTCACATGTATGCCTACCTTAATAACATGCCCAACCACAAGGAAGATGCTATCACCTCATCTGCTGGATTAAATTCTGTTAAGCACAAGCCCCTCCTCAGGATACCTCCCTGAATGCTACTTTCCCTAGGTAACAACCAGGCCTCAAGCAGTGATGTTTCTAGGCAAGGCCCTGTTGCCCCTGCCTGGGAGACCTCCTGAGTGTGAGTTCCACTCTTCTGCTGGGTCTCCGTCACTGTGTAATGTCAGGCAACACTACGAGTGTGAATAGGTTGAACAGGTGGCAGACGAGAAGATGGATCTAGAGTTGGCCTCTGTCAAAACACAGTGTGGGCAGGGTTTTTTTTTTTTTGGTTTTTGTGGGTTTTTTTCCAATTTGGCCAGCTCTGTCAGGGAGGTTGGGATCTCTCCAAACAGGAGGAATCCCCATAGCCTTAGCTCTTGCATAAGTGTCAGCAATGGGTTCCCCAGTGGAGAAGAAAGTAGAATTCACAGTTCTGACTCAACTGAGGAAATAACTCCTGGGCTGCTCTGTCCACTCAACCTCCTCCCACTTCCAAGACATCCAAGCCACATTACGTGGGAAAACTAAGAAAAGCATGGCTGAATTCACCTTTAAAATTTCCTATGTTTTTGTTGAATTTCAGGCACGAGTTCTGCTAAAATGTCCTAAAGACTAATAAAAATGAATTCTTCATGATTGAACAGTCTTTCAAGGATACCATGATCTTCACTGCAAAATGTAGAGGTTTCAATGTCTTGCTTTAATAAATTACTTGCCCTGCATTTTTCTAATTGTCTTATTATTATCTTAGAGTCTTGGTTCTTGCATTGAGAGGGTTCCATAATGAACGGGCCTGTGAGTATTGGTAATATTTAATTGCAAACACACTATTCTATGACCAAGAGCTGCCTGAGCATCAGGCATCACAAACAAACATAGTTCCTCCGGCATCATTCCACATTACCTTGCTGATTTCCTGTTCCTGTGACCATGAGTTAAATTTATAGTTAAGGGTCATGAACCATGACTCCACCATGGTCAATATGCCTGGTAGCTACTCATAATTTTCTTCTGGAGAATGATTGCCAATCTCTGTGTAGTCTCTCCTCCTCAACATCCTTTTTATTCAATCTGTGATGAAATGAATTTCATAAAAGTAGACTTTCAATGGCTCAACATTTTCTTGGGATAAAGCTCAATTTTTTCAAGTTAGAAACTAGAATATTCAAGCTTGTATCATAAGTAGAACTGCATATATAAGATGGGCACGAGAGTGCATGCTGGCAATCCTAGTACTTGGGAGGTTGAGACAGGAGGAACAGGGGTTATAAGCCAGGCTCAGCAACTTAGTGAGACTCTCAAAAATTTAGCACAAATGTCAAGTGTCTGAAGCTACATAAAGCAAGATTGCTGAAACACCAGCATAGTCAACTCTAGTCTGAGATATTATAAGCTTTCCAAGAAGAGGAGGGCTGAATATTGGTGTAGATTTGATAAAGGGAATCAACATCACATGAGCATAATATTAAGTTTAAATCAACATTGTAAGAAAATGTCCAGTTGAGTAGAGTTTAAGGTTTGGTGGAGGAATTCAAGAAGCATTAGCCAGGCCCTGGAGTGAGGGGTTTCTCTTCCAGCTCCCCTTTCCTTACGCCTGAGCACATCACCAAATACCTTATTTTCAGAATTCTTCCAATTCGATATATGTGTTCATTCCCCACAGCCTCTCCTTATCCTCTGAGCCAGAAATTTCTTCTGTAAAAAGTAAAGTTCTCTTTCACTCCTCTGACTCCCTGCATCTCTTACTCATGTCTCTCCCCTCTTAACCAGGCCTATAATTGACTTATAGTGTGTGCCACCTAGGCCTGTTAGAGGTACACATGACAGAGTTCTCCTACCACATTGAGTTAGTCTGAGAAAATGGAAAAAATGTTAGTGCATATGTGTGTGTGTGTTTGTGTGTGTGTGTGTGTGTGTGTCAGAGAGAGAGAGAGAGAGAGAGAGAGAGAGAGAGAGAGAGAGAGAGAGAAGACCTCTTTCTTGGATTCAGTAGACTCAAGAAAAAAGAGATCACTAAGTGTTTCTCATATTCCCAGAGTCATAGCTCCTGTGGGGAGTCACAAGTTTTCCTTTGCACAATCCCAATCCCTGTACCTCATACCCACATAATCTCCCAGGGGATGCTGTGCTTTCTGGATTCTGACACGTTTGAGGCAGTTAGGTGGAATGCAGTGGTGGGGTAGAATGTGGACTGAACCCTGAGCAACACAGACCTGAATGCTTAGCACAAGTTTAGGTCCAATGCATGAAGACTCCTGGTTTATGAAAGAACTCGATAACTTGAAAGATGACTTCTTACCACCAACCACGATATCTCCAAGAGCAAGGCCTCTCCTAAAGCTCCTGTTAAGGAGAGGCACGTCCCCCTCCACTTCTGATCTTGGCTTAATATGAAAAACATAGTTTACCTCAAGTTCAACTGAGAGATGGAAAAAGAGATATCACATGTAATCCTGACAGCAAATAAAGCATTCATGGGAAGTTAAGTTTGGGCTCATCTTCTGGCACTCTCATTCATTTCTTTCTGCTTTTTTTTTTTAATACTGAGCCAATATTTACTTCCCTGTTCCTATTTCATTTACTGTGTCCCTGTTTCAACTGACCTGGCCTTTCTATCACATGAGGCTGTATTGTCTTCTCCTCAGTAAAGGAGCCACTTTCACTGACCTCCTTGATCTTCACAAGTTTAGTCTGCTCTCAGGTCTCTGGATTTACTGTTCCCTCTGTGTAGGTCATCCCAACGCTGACCTTGGATATTGGGTACACTCATCCCTGTCTCTGTCTCAATGGCATCTCCTCCCAGGAGCTGACCAGAACTGCTTACAGGGCACTGCCCCTCACCCTCCCTTTATTCTGCTTTTATGCTTCCTTTGTATTCTTTGCAACCACTCTTTTGTGGCTGTGGCTGCTGATTTGGACCTGCATGAAGTGTATCATTGCCACGTAAGTGTCCCACCATGCTCCCAGTGTCCATGAAGACCACATGAATCAAAGGGTTGAATATTGTAATTAGATTATTCAGTGGGACAAGAGGAAGACATGAATGATGCCATCATGACAGAAACCCAGATGGTCATCCTAAGAGAACAATTCATGTGCCTCCCTAAATATGGAAAAAAGTGAATCCTGCTGGAGAGAAGGTTCAGGCTGTAGGGTGTGATTCTGCAACAAAAAAACACTGGGTCCGTACAACATATATTTATAAGGCCTAAAGGGAGCCTCAGGTCCTGATTTTCCCTCTGGAAATTGGGAATGTTGCATTATATTCCATAGTCTTTATGAATCCTATCTCTATTTGGGAGTAATAAGATGACTCCCACAAATGGTTCCATATTTCCAGTAATGAGCCCATGTTCCTGTGTTTTCTTCCTAGATTCTGGCTGCCAGCTTCTCCAGTTCATAGTTGCAATGACAATTAATCTGGTAGTGACTGTGTCTGAATATCAAGAGATGATTAAGCCTTTGTACATACTAAGCATGCTGAAAAAGCTGTAGAAGAATTAAAACAATGCTTTCTCAACCAATCCATTGAAACGCTGGCCAGTGCTCAACTGATTAAAGTAATTTTGGTTTCTTCTTTTGCACTTGGTTAAACAATTGTGCAAGAACCAACAAACTCTGAGTTTGTTACCTATAATGCTAAATAAATTGGTGCAAATGCTTTAAAAAAACTATCATATGATTTCATGTAGTAGTGTTAAGGACTTTTACTTCCAGAAAGCTGTCCAAAGTCTCAGAGTTGACTTTCCCACTTACTTTGAGAATATTCAGTAAATGATGACTGAAAAAGGAAAAAGAGGGAAAAGCAACCTCCAGAGATGGCTTACCTATCTTTATGTTGCCCAGGACACACACACACACACACACACACACACACACACACACACACACACACACACAAATGTAGTTTATGAACTCCCCTGAACATGGAGAAACACACACCCAAACCTGTTTTACCAAAGGAGTAAACATCTCAAGACACTCTCAACTGTGGGAGTGATCATTGAAAACAAGACTTCTTTTGCAAAAATATCACATAGTAAAACTCTACTTCAGGAGCATTTTTGGAAGGCTCCAGAAACTGCCATTTGAGGAGCATTTTATGTTTCTAATTTAAAGAATTTAGATGCTTTTTTATGCAAACAAACTTGTCAACATACATACATGGATGCTTTCATTTAGTACCCAAGAAATAATTAGGATAGGCCACAGGTATGGAATCTGTGTGATGGATCCTATAAAATAAAAATCAAGCCGGGCGTGGTGGCGCACGCTTGTAATCCCAGCATTCGGGAGGCTGAGACCGGAGGATCTGGGTTCGCGGCCAGCCTCAGCTACCTAGTGAGGCACTCCGCAACTTAGTGAGACCCTGTTTCAAAATAAAGAATAAAAAATAGGGCTGGAGGTGTAGCTCAGAGGTAGAATGCCCCTGAGTTCAACCCCCAGTACCGCACCAAAAAAAAAAAAAAAAATCAGTGATATAACAATGAGAGTGTCTTTCTAATGATAAAATGTGTTTGTTTTTAGTATTTAGTTAGTACATCCATTTGTTCCTCAAAGGATGCCATGGCATAAAATTAACTGAAGATCCACTGCAATTGAGGATAATAGAATCAACTTTACCTTAATCCTCATGTTATTATCACTGTTCATTGTGGAGCTCCAATATTTCATATTGGAGCACACCAGAAAACAACACACAGAAAATGTTTTGGTTTCCAATATTTGACTTTGCAGGACAGAGTTGCAAATCTCAATGATATCCCTGTTTTTGTTTTCTAGGACACCATATATAAGGGAGAATACTGTGCAGGTTATTAACTTTCCACAAGCTCTTTGGCCAGTGGACTTCAGAGTGTGATCAGAAACAAACCATTGATAGTATAAATCATAATTTTTTCACTTTGTCCTTCTACCTATCAGCTGCAGGATGGTTGTTAAATGTTAAGTACATTTTCTTTAAAAATAAAGTGTAAATATTAATGTGTAGTGTTCCACACACCTGAGGTTGTGTCCCACGCCACACGGGGTAGAGCAAAGCGGGCCAGCCACTTGGTTACAGAGGCCGAGCCAGAAGGAGAGTGTCAAGGCCGGGCCCACTACCCCGGGGAGTCAGGGAAGCCCTCCAAAAAACAGCACCGAGCCGGGAGTCCAGTCAGTGGTCAGGCAGTGCCACAGGAACTCACCTTTATTCGGACACACAATAGAATATATGGGAAGGTCAGGTAGGTAGGTAGGTGAAGCTGGGGAGGAGGAGCCAATGGGAGCAGATCTCATCACCAGTAGCTGTGGGGGAGGGAGGTAGGCCTTTCCTTGACCCACCCACCGGCTTCCCTAGGTCAGAGGGGTCATATTTGACCAAGAAAGATCAGAGCCTGTTAGTGCCGAATGCCACATGACATGAGCGGTCCCTACATTTCCCCCTTCTTTGTTTTAAGCCCTCAGAAGTCCTCGTAAACAGTGTTCCTGTCTTAGGTTGCCCCTATCTTTCAAGGGATCTTACCCGCCATTGGACGCACTGTCACCTTTTGGACTCTGGGGAGCTGGTGCCCAGGGATCCTGTCTTAGGTTGCCCCTATCTTTCAAGGGGTCTTACCCATCATTGTATTTCCTGGGTTCTTATGGGGTGTGGGGCATAGGCTGGGCAGCATCATCGCAAGGCTCACGATGCCCATATAGGTCAGCAGGCTTGGCCACAAGCTGTTGGTATTGGGCTATAAAACTGATTACAGGGGCATTGGGGAGGAGGCTTTCCAGGTGCGGCTGGAGTTATTTTAGGGGTTGACCATCAGATGTGAGTGAGCACTGCTCCTGGGCAGCCATTCTCTCTGCCCTGCATTAGGGTGGCCACCTGTAGCCTGTATACCGTTAGTGTACTGTTTGTCTGTCCTGTAACAATGCTTTGCCAGTCCTTCCTGACTAGTGAAGCAGTTGGTGTACGGATCTCCAATGTCTTCTGGGGGCGGGCTCGGAGCTGCCTAGGTTGGCTGAATCCTGTTTCCACCATAGTTTTCTGAGGTTTTTCAGCAGCAGCAGCAGCATCAGGAGGAACCAGGCCATTGGGGCAGGTCTCCAATAAGAGAGCATACAAGAGAGACTTCCACGGGGAGTGTGGAGCCCTCTGGGGTAGGTATAGATAGGCTTTCCACAGCTGGGGTAGGACAGTGTTTAAGATGTCTGGCTGGAATCCAGATGGGTTGGGGTTCCCCGATGGGGAAAACACAGCCAAATCCTCGTCCCACACTAATGAGGGGATAAGGTCCCCTCTAGAGACCCATCAACGGGTCCTTCCACCTGGCTTCAAGTGCCCTGTATGGCATGATCCCGATCCAGTGGCACTGGAGCGGTGATGAATGTGAGTCCTTTGAAAAATTTAAAATGTTAAGTGTCAAGAACGCCTTCCTGAGCTGGTCATGGGGGGGGGAGCTCCCCCATTTTGTTTTGTAAGCTGGGTTTTTAGGGTGCGGTTGGTTCATTCCACAATTGCCTGTCCTTGGGGGTTATGGCTCTCTGTATATTGTTTAGAGCAGCCCGGTGTTTGGCAGAGAGGCTCACCTCGGAAGAGAGGTCAAGCCCTTTGAGTAAGTCAAAGAGGGGTAGCAACTCAGCCGTGGAGATGGGAATCCACAGTCGCATCCAATTGATCTCCCCAAGTAACTGTTGTAACTGTGGGAGTGTATATTTGTCCTGGATTTTTAGCTGACACTTAGCAGGGGAAACCGCATCTAAGTCTAGGGTTGTGCCCAGTATTTTGAATTGGGGCCACCCTTCTCATGAAGAACTCTCCATCTTCTGTAACCACAAGATAAGCAAAGAACTGCTACAGAAAAGACAAATGATATATAGGCTAATTGTTCTTATGCTTCTGCATCTTGCTTATGCTAGGCAAAAGATCTTGGACTCACCCCTCCCCTCTGAAAGGGAAGTTAGCTATTGTATAAAACCCAGTGGGCCCTGAGTTTGGGGCTCAGACTCAGAGTTTTGCTCTCTGAGTTTCACTGGCTAATACATAAACAGACCTGCTACATCCTTATTCAGCCTCTGAGCCTCTGTTCTCCGTGGACCAAAGCCTCCTACAACACTTCCGTACTTGTTAATGTGTGAATAAAAAAATCACTTTTGAAAAACATTTCAGTCAATGGACTCTGGTCTTTTAGCCAATCCATGCTCAAAAATAGGACCAAGTAAGTGTCATGTAGAGACAATTGTCTAAGATCTGATTGTCTGTTTTTCCTTCATTTCCTCCCAATACATATATTTCAATCCTCATTTCCATATTATCTCAGTAGTTTCCAAAATAATAATTTATTTTTATCATATCCCAGTCCAATATAGTTTTCCAGAACCTGGGATTGGTAAGAATAACAGTAGAGGACCCTCTCTACTTTGCCTTGACGGGAGCTTGATTTTAGTCTTTGACCCAAACTAGATCTCTGGGCCTATAGGAATGGACTGGGGTAGATCAACTGACTGGTGTTTTGTCTAGTACACATTAATGTAAGTTGTGTGTGACTTTTTCTAGGTCTTCATAACCCTATGAATTTCTATTTTATGTAGCCTTTCTGCAGTCCTTGGAAGATAGGAGAGGATTTGAGCAAACATCATTTCATAGGGAGAATATCCTGTTCTCTTGGTGGGAATACATCTAATTTTGAACAGGACTAAGGGTAAGACTTGAACCCAAATTAGCTTGGTTTCCTGCTATGTTTTTTTTTTACCCAGTTTTGAGAGTTCTGTTTATTCTTTTTACATTGTCTGAACTCTGTGGTCTGTATGCAGAATGCAGCTTCCAGGTGAGACCCAGGGCAATAACCATGTCCTGGGTAAATTCTGGGTTGAAGGCTGTTTCAGTGACCCTGTGAGCAAGGGCAATTGATACCTGAGAATCACTTTTCTGAGTAAGGTGCAGGTTACCTCTCTAGGTTTCTTTTGTCCAGAAGGGATATACTTTTCCTAATCTAGTCTGAGTGAATACAATGACTAGGAGATATCAGTATCCATTACATTTTGGCAGTCCAGAAAAGTCAATTTGTACATTCTTAAAAGGATTGTTCCTACAGCCTGTATTCTGGGAAGAAGTTCAGGTCCTTGTTTAACGTTGTCATTGATGGAGATCACACATCATTACACTACCTTTTTTTTTTTTGCTAGAGCTGCCAAGTGGTGTATGTAGTAGTAAGAAGCTCTGAAGGAAGTAAAGGATACAATAATTGAAGTGAAGACATCAACACAAACTCTAAGTAGTAGACTAGACCACATGGAAAATAGAATCTCACTCTTAGAAGATGACCATTCTAAAAATGAACATAGAGTATATAATTTTGAAAAAACAGCTGGGTATGGTGGTGCATGCTTGTAATCCCAGCATTTGGGAGGCTTAGACCGGAGGATCCGGGTTCCCAGCAGCCTCAGCTATCTAGTGAGGCACTCCACAACATAGTGAGACCCTGTTTCAAAATAAAGAATAAAAAATAGGGCTAGGGGTACAGCTCGGAGGTAGAATGCCCCTGGGTTCAATCCCCAGTACAGCAAAACAAAAACAAAAACAATTTGACAGCATGAATTGAACATTGAAGACACTTGGGCCTATTTAAAAAGAGTTAACCAAAGAATAAAAGGCATAGAAGAAGGAATAGAAGCTGAAACCAAAGGAATCAATAATCTTTTCAGAGAAGTAATTTCAGAAAATTTTACCAACATAGAAAAAGAGGTCGACACAAAGGTACAGGAAACATACAGAACCCCCATTACCTATAGATCAGAGAATAGGTTCACCATGCCACATAATAATCAAATTGACTAATTTAGTGGACAAAGAGAATCTTAAAGGCAACAAAAGTAATAGACCAGGTGACATTCAGAGGCAAACGAATAAGAATCACTCCTTTAAGTAATTCCTCTTAATGATACCCAATTTTATTACATATATACAATTTCCTTTATACACCTTATCCTTTATCAATCATTTGCAGTTTTCTTAAACCCTCTGTGATTTGTTTAACCTCCTGATTTTGTTTTTACTTTTATCCTTACAATCATAAATGATACATTTAGTTGAAACCTCAAGAGATCCTGGAGGAGCCAGAAGTGACATAGCACTGGCATTTCAAAAAGGAAAAGCAGACACAAATAGACACACAGGCAGACACAGTCAATCAGATGGGCCCACAGACAAACCAATGGGAATCTTCAGACAACAGATAAGCTATCAGGACAAGAATCTCCATTTACAGATGGGGGCAAGTTCCCCAGATGAGATTCCTTGTTTTCACTTAACTGTGATCCCAGCATGAGAGGTGCCACAGAAGTTCCCACAAAGAGAAACAACCATATGCCACCCTCCAAAAGGGGGGGGGGATGCTGGATATGAGGAACAAAAGGGATATGTAGCTCACTCCAAAGGAAACTTGCCCAGAAGGCCAAGATTTTCACAACTTACTTTATTCAGGTCCCCCCCCCCATTTCTACCTAGAGACTGAGTTTGACCTTGGTGTCTGTCTCAGTCACACACATGCACTTGTCATTCATACACACACACCTGACCTGAAACCTGAAGAATTCTGGTTTTGTACCTCTCAGACACTACTCTGGGAATTCCCAAGTGGGTGATCAGATCCTTCTTCCACTATTCCGATAGTGGAATCAGACTGAGCCCTGGGCAGCCTACCATTATTCAGACATCAGTGCTGGAAAGTGACTTGATCTGTCTCTGGCCTAAAACCTCAGTGGCTGTTAGTTGACCATCTCTAGGTGAGATCTCCCACACAGTGGAAAAAAGGCCTCCCTCCAACACACTCAGTGGATCAAGATCTGCAACAGTGAAGGCTGACTCCCAAGACACAGATGAGAGGAGGCAGAATACCCTGAGTCCTGACTCCCAAACTGACCCAAAAATGTCTTCTGACTGGCTGGCCAAAATGTAGAAGGAGGCTTTGATCCATGGAGAACAGAGGTTCAGAGGCTGAATTAGGGTATAGCAGGTCTGTTTATCCACTGCTGAGGCTTAGAGAACAAAGCACCAGGTCTGAGCCATGAGCTGAGGACCCACTATCCCACCAACCTAACTTTCAGAAGGGAAAGGTGAGTCAAAGACTTTTTTCCTAATGTAAACAAGATACAGAAGCAGAACAGCAAGTAGCCTGTATATTGTTTCTCTACTCTCTAGCAGTTATGTGCCTGATCGTGCAGTAACAGCTACCCAGAGATGTCCAGCTATGCACCAAGAGTTATCTTCCAGGACAAAGCTGGGCTCTTGCCTCAGGAATTTGTGATGTACAACACTTTTTCTTGAAAGCCTGATTTAGTCCCTCTAATCTCCTTGATCTTAATTTGAGTTCTCCTTGGTGACGCTTTCCCTGGACATCAATTCTCCATTTCTCTCACATTTGCTTGCTTTTGTGAACATTGAGAGTAGAGAAATACATAAGGAGGAAACGTATGAGAACTAATCATATATACATACACATAACTAAAATGCACATTTATGTATAAAGTTGCATCAACGATGAAAAAGATTAGTTGGGTGTGGTGGTGCATACTTGTAATCCCAGCTCTTGGGAGGCTGAGACAAGAGGATCACAGGTTCAAAGTCAGTCTCAGCAACTTAGTGAGGCTTTCAATAACTTAGCATGAGCCTGTTTCCAAATAAGAAATAAAATAGATCTGGGTGTGTAGCTCAGACATAGAAGGTCCCTGCATTCCATCCCCAGTACAACAAAAAATGATTTCTGTCTTTTTTTTAATTCATTGGTGCATTGTAATCATACATCTTTATGAGGTACAGGATAATAGAGGCATACATACACACATAATTCATTCAGCCCTTCCCCAATTCCCACCCCATTCCTTCCCCACCCTCCCTCATTCTTGTGTTTGGCTTGTACCAAAGCCCTTCAACCATATCTCAGTAAAAGCATCATAAGCGTCTATATCCAGGTTATTGTTTACTAGTTCTATAATGTCAACACACAATGCCTGGTTGATTTTACCAAAACATGGGTAATTAAACATAGTCTCCAACATCTCCCCCTTCTTTATTTTTAGAAAAATGAGACACCAACCTGCAGTTGATATGCAGGGAGCTGTGCCTGTCTTAGGTTGTTCTCTTTAAGGTACAAATCTTACCCGTCATGGGAGCATAGGTGTTATACACCTATGTCCTGTCTTAGGTTGACTTGTCCTTAAGAGAATCCTACCCATCATTGACTACCAGCTCCTGCAAATGGGGGTCGTGCGAAGCTTTAATCCATGTATTTCAGCTTTCATTGTCCAAATAGTGCTGACAAAGATGTACACCAATATAGGCAGCAAGCCGGGCGTGGTGGCGCACGCTTGTAATCCCAGCATTCGGGAGGCTGAGACCGGAGGATCCGGGTTCGCGGCCAGCCTCAGCTACCTAGTGAGGCACTCCGCAACTTAGTGAGACTCGGTTTCAAAATAAAGAATAAAAAATGGGGCTGGGGGTGTAGCTCGGAGGTAGAATGCCCCTGAGTTCAATCCCCAGT
>PVLC010043713.1:0-12443 GCA_004027655.1 Graphiurus murinus
ACCTCTTTCTCTCCTTTTTCTTTGGTCTCTGTCCCCTTTTCTGGGTTTTTGCCCCTTTTATTCTAAGCTCTGGAATTCTGTCTTTTTGTCTCTGGGTTTTTGTTTCTTTCAGGATCACCCCATCTTTTCAGATTTCCCTCTATAACTATGTTTTGTTTTGTTTGTTTGTTTGTTTGTTTTGGTGACTGAACCCAGGGGCATTCTACCACTGAGCTACAATCCCAGCACTAATTTTTATTCTTTATTTTATTTTATTTTTTCCATTGTGATCTGAGAAGATGCAGGGAATTATACTACATTTTTTAAATTTGGGGATTGAACTCCGGGGCATTCTACCTCCAAGCTATACCCCTGCCCTATTTTTTATTCTTTATTTGGAAACAAGATTTGGCTTTGGAGTGATGAACATGTTCTACAATTACACCGCTGCCTTGTCTGCAGGACACTGGGATAGCCATGGTGGGAATTGCATCATTGATAATGTAACCATGAAATTCCCTGTCCAGTGGACACCACACCTGCTTAGCATAAAGGGGCCTTGTCCCCTTGCTGTGGTGTGAAGGCTGTAGACTCCTAGGGCTTGGTGGAACCCTGCTTGCAGACCACTAAGTCAGAGTTTGGAGTTCTGTTATGAAGGTGAGTCACCTTCACAGTCTTCCTCAACCTTTCCAGCAATCCAGGGACCCAGGGTCCTTCTCAGTGCATTGCACAGGAGAGGAGTGAAGCATTATACCTCAGAGCTATACTCCAAACCTGATTTTTTTTTTTAAACAAAGTCTCACTCATTTGCAGGGGGCCTCACTAAGTTTCTGAGGCTGACCATGAGCCTGTGATCCTCCTCCTGTCTCAGCCTTCCAAGTACAGGCATTGCAAGTGTGTGCCACGACACCAAGCTAAATTTGGTTTCCTAAAAATTAAAATAATGCCGGGCATAGTAGCACACGCTTGTAATCCTAGTACTTGGGAGGCTGAGACTGGAGGATGTGGGTTTGCGACCAGCCTCAGTACTGCAACTTAGTGAGACCCTGTTTCAAAATAAACAATAAAAAATAGGGCTGGGGATGTAGCTGGTTGGTAGAATGCCCCTGGGATGAGGAGCCAAGCTGATTCAGACCCAGGTTAATGGACAGTGTGCTAGGGTCATGCACAGGGAGAAGCTCAGCAATCCTGAGGAAGACCCCTTGGGAACCTACCAGGAAGTCAGTAGGTGCAGGTGGCCAGAAAAGCCTGGAGGGGAGAAGACCCCCAAGGGTTAGGAGGTCAGATGAAGGAGGCAGGGAACTGGAGAGCCAATGTCGTGCCTTGGCATCTTATACATAGGGCTTGAGAGACAGCAAAAGGCTCAGGACAGCGTGTGTGCTGGACCAGAAGGGGCTGCTGGACTGGCATGCAGGATGGGGAGAGCAGAAGCACTAAGGGAGCTCAGGGTGGCCTCAGGGGCCAGGCAGCAGGGCGGAGCCCAAACTGGGCGCAGTGGCGGCAGGCACCTGCCTGTGGGATCTCAATGCCGGGCCCTGGTACTTTCTCTTGCAGGCTTGGTTTTTCCACTGCAGTAAATTCAGAGCCGTCTTTACTTGAATGGGCAGGTACAGAAAGCAACAAATTAAAAAATCACTTACTAGCCGGGCATGGTGATGCATTCTTGTGATCCCATACTTGGGAGGCTGAGGCAGGAGGAACTGTGTTGGAGGGAAGCCTCAGGTACTTAGGAAGGCTCTCAGCAACTTAGTGAGACCTTCTTTCAAGGCAAAATTAACGAATAAAAAACAGGGCTAGGGTAGCTGGGAGGTAGAATGCCCCCGGGTTCAATTCCCAGTACAACAACAACAACAAAAAAAATCACCTACTCTTGGCTCTTGTGTCCAATACAAGGCCAAGAATTTCAGTCCCCAGGATCCTGTGGGCCTTGGAGGCAGCTGGGGAAGCCCCTGGTGACTCCAAGCCCAACATCTGCGCTGGGATCCACCCAGGCCCACAGGTGGGTCTCCTAGCCAATCCGCGCTGGGCCCTCTGTCCTCTGGTGGAGAAGGTCAGGTCAAGGGAGTAGCCAGCCAGAGCCCGGGATGCAGAGAGGACATGGAGTTTGCAGGGTTGACCTGGGAGGGGCCCAGGAGGCCAGAGCTCCCTGCCTGGCTATTGGGTGAGTGAAAGAGCTCTGTGCTTAGGTGGCATCCAGCGGGGGAAGTCATGCTTGGGTTTGCACGCCTGTAATCCCAGTACTTGGGAGACCAAGATAGTAGGATCACAGGTTCAAGACCAGCCTCAGCAATGCAGCCAGCCAAACAACAGAAGAGACAAAAGGAGCATAAGAGAATGCTATGATCTCTGTTTTTTTTATGCTTTTATTGGTGCATTGTAGTCTCATATCATAATGTAAATTGTGTGGACAGTAACATACATGCACACTGCACTTGGTGCCCCCGCCCCCTTTAGGGATCTCTTGACTGTTCTTGGCCCTCTGTAAGTTGCATAAAAATTTGAGTGAGCTTATGTGCCACAAAAAATTCTTTTGTGATTTTAATTATTATGACATATTGAATCCACTGTCCATGAACCTGGTTTTTGTATGTTTTAGAAGTCCTTTTGAATACATTTTTATTAATTTTCTTCATAAAGGGCATCCTGTTTTGGGTTGGATTTATCCATGGGCATTATCAAAAATAGTAAAAGAGGCAGTAGTGAAAGAGGCAAAAGGCCTCTTTTAAATTTTTTTTGGTACTGGATATTGAATCCAGGGGGCATTGCACTCTCTGAGCTACCTCCCAGCTGTTTTTTGAAGCAGGGTATTGTTAAATTGCTGAGGCTGTCCTCAAACCTAGGATCCTCCTGTCTCAGCCTCCCATTTGTGTCGCTGCACTCAGCTATGTGATTTAATTTAATTTTTTTTGTGGTACTGGGGATTGATTTCAAGGGCATTCTACTTCTGAGCACCACTCCTAGCCCTATTTTTAAATTTTTTATTTTGAAACAGGGTCTCACTAAGTTGATCAGAGTTTCACTACTTGCTAATGTTGTTCTCTAACCTGCCATCCTCCTATCTCAGCTTCCCAAGTAATGGTGTTGTGGGATAACCTGGTCCCACTCATGGGTCCTTGGCCTCCGTGATAAAAAGAATTTTAACACGTGCCATTCAGGAACAAAAAGTAGGAATTTATTTAGGAAAATAAGGAAATGGGGGAGAAAAACAGGTGAGTGGACATCTTCCTGGCCAAACACGAGCACGAGGGCAAGAGAGCGAGTCCTTGCCTCCTTAGTCCTTATATGAGAGGGGGTTGGCACAGAAGAAGTCCGGACCTCCTCCTCACAGGTATAGGTGGGCCTTCCAAGAAGGGTGGGCACAGAAAAAGTTGGATCCTCCTCCTTCTCAGGTTTCAAGATGGGTCTGCCCTTGGCTGTAAATTTCCGGTGTCCTTGGTCCTGACTCTTAGGAGGGGGGCAGGGCCTAAGGAACTTCCAAAGGTGGAGTAGAGGCTGCAGCGCTTCAGTTCCAGGTTTTTATATTGAAGTGATATTTTTACTTTTCCTTCCCATTTGTCTCCTTCCTGCCTACTTATTTCTTCTATCCTACATCATTTCCCCCCCGAGACTTTGATCCCTTAATCTTAAGGGGTGCTGAGGGCCAAAGGTCAGATTTCTATAGCTGCTTCCTGCTTATAAGGGGCTGTTGTCCCTACCTAGCCAGGGATCGGAAGTCTCTTCCTAACTGACCTATAGGAGACATAGAAGGTCAGGCGTTGCTGGTTGTAGAATCATTGCCCTTTGATATCTTGGAAGAGAAGGCAAGCAAATGGAACAGCAGAGAAGTATTCCTATGCAAAGTATACTGGCTAAGGAAATGAGGACCCTTTCCCACCAAGATGTTCCAGAAAACCAGGAAGTTAGTAGGTCATTGAAACTTAGGTCAGGATCAGACATACTATTAATTTGAGAACGTAAGTCTTGTAATGCCAAAGACACATTCTTTGAATTATCAGGAATATAAACACAACATTCTGTTTTAATAACTGCACAGGTCCCCCCCTGTGTTGCCGTTAATATGTCAAGGGCCATTCGATTTTGTAAGATGGCCTTTCTCATCATTTGCATTTCATCATTTATTAGTGAAATGCTTTCAGCCGTGTCATTTAGAGCCTTTTGTGTATAATTACTAAAGGACTCTATATGCCAGATTACATCTTCTAGTCCAGCTGAGGGAAATAGAATAGAGGCTACATGATCATACCAGTGGAAAACTGATCGTGTCCATCGATGTTGCCAATTTGGGAGGTTAGCTGGACGGTCTGTGGTCTTAGTCCAGCACCCTTGTACCCAAGGATATCCTAATGTACATCTTCCTATCCAGCCTGGTGGTAACCATGGCCAAAGGTTGGCACCACACAGCCATTGGGTGCCATTTGGTGCTGGCCACCTTGTTTCTGTTTTCCACCCCCAATTGGTAGCAAACCAATCTGTATCTTTTAATATAATCGTATAATTACATTCATCTATAGTAATCTGTCCCAGCTTATGAGTGGAATTACTCAAGAAATCAAGCAAATTATTTCTCTGTTCCCAACAGAGAGCTGCCTTTTGATTGAGTTTTCCCATAGTGGGTGTTACCCGAACATGTTCATCCCATATTTGAGAGTATTCGCTTAGGAACTCTTGATCATTATCCTTTATTTTAGATGTGTGTTGAGTTTGGGATGAATATCCTTTTGTGAAATGCCATACATGGACATTTGTTTTATTTAGAGAGAAATTCTTTCTATGGCCCTTTTCGTTCAAGGTTTCATTTATAGGCCACTGGGAAACATTAGCTCTCGTAGCAAGCTTTAAGAAGGTACTTTTATCTTGTTGTCTATTAATGAGTTTCTGGAGTTGTAACCAATCATTCCCTTGTAGTGGATACCCACCAGGGCAGCCCTGATGAGCTAGACATAGGTAACAGACCACAAATCCAGCAGGCATCTCTATTAATATCTTTGGCATATTGTTGTGCCCAGTCCAGGAAAGTATTAGTTTCTCCCTGGTAAAATGATATAAAAATTAAGAGGCAGATAAGTTGATGGCTATTAATCTGGATAGGCATAGTGTGGTTATCACAATAAGCAGAGAGGAATAAAAAGAAAAACCAACTTATCCTGATTCAGTATTTTTTGTTTTCTTGAATAATACTCTTAGATCTTCTATAGGCTCGCAGGAATAACGATCACAGGTCTTGTCAGCGTCTTGAGGCTGGTCCTTAGTTTCATCTGAGTTTTGATTCTGTAAATTCTCAAGAGGAACAGGTTTAATCCTAGACACATGAATCCAGGAATTGTGTCCCTGTAATTTAACAGCTGTAGGAGTACTAAGAAGAACCTGGAAAGACCCTTCCACTTTGGGAGGAGTTGATCTAAAGGTGAATCCTTTTTCCAGGTTTTAAGTAAAACATAGTCACCTGGTTGTATTTTTTTTTTTTTTTTTTGCGGTACTGGGGGTTGAACTCAGGGGCATTCTACCTCCGAGCTATACCCGCAGTCCTATTTTTTTATTCTTTATTTTGAAACTGAGTCTCACTAAGTTGCAGAGTGCCTCACTAGGTAGCTGAGGCTGGCCGCGAACCCGGATCCTCCTTTCTCAGCCTCCCGAATGCTGGGATTACAAACGTGCACCACCACGCCCAGCTACCTGGTTGTATTTTTGACATGTAGGTAAGGTCATCAGAAGTTGGAAGAACCTTATTGCCATATTCCAATAATGCTTTTTGTACTTGGCCCAAATTAACTACATATTTAATCATTTCTTGTGTTTTAGGATCAGTGACAGGATCTGAAGTCAGAAAAGGTCTTCCATAAAGTATTTCATAAGGGCTCAACTAAAGAGAAGTTTTAGGAGCAATTCTGATTCTCAATAAAGCAATAGGTAATAAGGGTAACCAGGGCTCTGAGGTCTCCTGGCATAGCTTTGCCAAAGTGGTCTTGATGTGTAAGTTTGCCCTTTCAACTTTTCCTGATGATTGAGGGTGCCAGGAGGCATGAAGATAGTAAGTTATGCCCAGAGCTTGTGAGACCTCTTGTGTTATCTTTGAGACAAAGGAAGGTCCATTGCCACTTTATATTTTTCCTATGAGCCTAAAGGCAGAAGCATCATTATAAATTATAATGTAGACACTTATTTTGGTTATACTTCCCTGCTGGGTGTTCAAGGCCGAGTAGTTAGCCCAATATTGGGCAATCTTGAATTATAAATTTTGCTGATAAGGTCAGTTAAGGCTCCTCAGGATTACTCCTGTCTGTGAGGCTTTGCCTCTCATCTGCGAGGATGAGTCATGGTCTGCTTGACCATCTGCTTCCCTTGAAGCATAGGGGACATTTTCTGTCCAGTGATCCTCCTTTCTTTGTAGAGATCATGCTGGAGGCTCCTAGACTCTGGGGCGTCCTTGATGTCCCTGTTTCGGGAGGTCAGATGACTCACCGGAGTTGCAGGGCCTTAGTTGAGGTCTTCCCCTGGGTCCTATTTGACCTTGGAGGGCAAGGGCCAAAATATTGGCTATCCTTTTAGCCCTTTTACATTCTGATTGTTCTATAAGACCCAGTTGTTGAGCACCCAGGTGGTCAGTTTCACCAGTCCTTTTAACGATTAGGGGTCAATATGATAGCCTACTTTTTATATAATAGTTCTGATAATATTTGATGATATGAACAAATCCTTATTTAAATTTGGCTTTACATATATAATTACCCAGTTTTTAACTAGAGTGGCATGAGTTAGAATGTCCAGTGTTTTATCACCTCTAACTATTTCTGCTTAAAAATGATTATAATATAATTTAGAAATATGCAAATATAAACCTCAAAAATTGCTATAAACCCTTTTTGTTTATAGGACATCAGCTAGGTAAGGTATTTCCTTAAGTTCTGCATTTTAGAAGACACTTATAAGACATAAATATATTTAACTAATAAAGAAGCCAGTAATAATTAACAAAATACATAAAAGTTAACAATTTTAACTTAACCTTAACATAACTTTAACTTAACCACTGAAGTGAAATTTAGAATTTGTGGCTCCATAAAATAACTATAATTACAAGTCTATATAGGTTAACAACATTGATAAAAATCAAATAGCTCTAAATTTTTTAAGTTTAGAGGACAATATTAATAATCAGAAATAAGCTCATTACCTGATAGATGGTCAATAAAACATTTATCTAAAACAAACAGATGTAAACCATGTCTTAATGATGGATTTCTGAATGGTACTAAAACATAGATGGCAGAAGTTTTAGTGACTTAAGATATCAACACAATGCATATTGCATAGAAAGATTACTTATATTAGTTAGCTTGTACATATAAAACCCATACACTTTTACCTTTATAAGCTCTTATGAAAACATTTAGATGAACCTAATACACAACATAGTTAGCTCTTATATATCTATGGTCACAGATATATAGAGTGTCAAATATAGTAACCCAAAGTTATAGCTGTTCACTTAGCTAGAACTACAAAGTAATCATTAACAGGTGTAAAATACAGACATTTAAACCCTGATCCTACTAAGATGCAGCTTGCTAGGTAATCAAAGACAATAAACATAAGAGATTTTGCCAAAGCACAAACTTTGAAGCTAGTCCTTAGTAAATGTTAAGAACAAAAATCATGTTGTTTTAAATATAAAAGAACACAGGAAATTATAATTTAGCCATGTAAAATAAAATTTTAGTAATATAAAATCTCATTTCAGATACCTCCTCATACTTATGAATCTCCTATTATTTGACCTTTTAGTGTCTCAACAAATATTTTAAGTTTAAACAATTTAGAACAATCCTTACATTTAAACAATCCTTACACTAAAACAATCCCTATAACAAATTTTAATTTTAGATAACTTTTTTGGGGGTAAGGAAAAAAAAACACTTAGCACTTAGATAAAACACTTGACATTTTTAACATTTGTTTATCAAAACACAGCCTAAGAAATTTTTTTTAACCTCACATATGTATAGCATCACATATCAGAACTCTGACCCTCATTAACTCAGGTTTAAACATTCAGAAGGCTGCAATGTTAAACTGCTCCTTACATAAAAGAAAACATGTTTACCAGACTCAAATATATTTTCTTTTGCTGATGTTAAACCAAGAATACTTTACATTTAACAATTAATGTTAGCATTTAACTTACTTATAAAGATAAGCCATTTATAAGAAAACTTACTTATATTTACCTAGTTTACCCATTTTAATAACCCGTCAACACTTTAAGTCATTATTTTAACAAATAAAAGATCCTAAAAAATAAAAACAAGCATTGTAGTTGTGAACATCAAATAGGAACAGACATGTAGCCTTAATTGTTTAACCTGGAAAAAAATCTGTTAACTTTTAATGACATCTCTTGCTTTTAATAAACTTAAAAAAAACTTATTTGTTAAAGACTTAAGTCACGTGAACTAAAAGATATTTGGATCCATTTTTTTAACTTAATGAGCGCTCTTTATAAGTTAATTTTGATACTACATGGATATGTTTGTATGGATACAAACAACATATGTCTTATAGCTTTAACTTGCCAGGCATTGAATCTCCATAGATAACTAATTAGAGCCAGATGTATAGTCCCGCAAATTAAAATACAACTTACATGTAACACAATGAATAACAGATGATAAAGTACACAAATAGGGAAGCCCATACAGTAGGCAATGTGTGAAAACATCACCACATTACATTCCTCAGGGAGAAAAACCCAATTGTTTAGATGTCCTTCTTACCCATAGAATAAGCCTCATTTGATCTTGTTTATCTTTACTTTGTGTAAAGGGAACATGATAAACATGATAAAGAATCTTACAAGACCCCTGTAATTTGCAGTTCATATATAAGGCCATGAACCCTTTAACATAAGAAATATCACTCCACTTTTCTTTTTTTCACTACATATGGGTTAAAGTTCAGAGTCCCACTTTTAGACCATACTTTTCCTCCTGCAAATTTATACTAACAATGAGTTATATTAAAGAAAAGAGAGAAATTGTCCTTTTTCCTTAAGTCCACTCCTTCAAAATATTTCTAATTAATATGTACCCAAGGGGTGAGGTCTCAGGGATAGAAATGGAATTACCCAGATGTTGTAATTAGTGCATTTTTAGGGTTTCCTTGTGTTAAAACAACTTGGATATCATCCAGTCAGGGTCAGACTTTTACATCTGTCCTCACAGTCAATCTACCAATGATTAGGCGTCCCTTTGTCATGGAGATGCAGCACAGTTCTGCCTGCTGTTTGGGAATCAAGCGTCTTTGAATCTCCAATCTGCAGGTTCAGGGTGCTTTTATTTAGCCCCTTCCGGGATCCTCCAAACCTCCTTGGGGTCCTCAAAAAAAAAAAATCTCTCATTCAGGGTGCTCCTATTTAGCCCCTACTGGGATCCTCTGAGCTTGCTTAGGGTCCTCAAAAAAAAATCTTTTATGAAAAGAATATCCCTGTAATCCCAGCATTCGGGAGGCTGAGTCCGGAGGATCCAGGTTCGCGGCCAGCTTCAGCTACCTAGTGAGGCACTCCGCAATCTAGTGAGACCCGGTTTCAAAATAAAAGAATAAAAAAATAGGGCTGGGGGTATAGCTCGGAGGTAGAATGCCCCTGAACTCAATCCCCAGTAATGCAAAAAAAAAAAAAAAAAAAAAAAGAATACCCCTGAGATCTCAACTAACTTAGGTACTTAAAGAAAACTTACAACTCTATAATAATAGCGCAGATACATATAACAGCATACACACACTCATACATTTTTAAAAAGACAAATAATAACAAAAACAATTTTGCAGATCTTAAAAGGACTTAAGGCCGTTCCTAGAAAGAACAAAATCAGGTAGATGTTAAAAAAAGATCATTGTTATCTCTTGAACAGGGTGAGGTCTACGGTAACTCTGTAACACAAAGCACATTGCCCCCTGCAGCTGTAAGGCTACTTCTCCTCCTTCAATTAGGCAGAGTTATCACAGGGTGTAATATAGAGACATACATTTTTTTTTCAAGCCTGGTTATATCTATCTTAGAATTAGGAAAAAAAAAAAAAAAAAACAGATGAAAAAAGGCAGAGTTCTAGGACTGCTCCCTATCAGCCATTTACTGCATAAGAAAAACTGCTTAGTTTGTTGGAACACATGAGGTTACAAAGAGACACACCACAGTTAAAGTTATAAAAGTTTTAGAGAGTCAAAGATTGGCCCTTAAGTGTTTTAGGTCGAGATATGTGATGTTTGGTGGAGGTAGCTCCCTCGAGTTTCACCTCAAGGTCGGTTACCCCCCACTGTGTCTTGGGAAAACCACAAACAGGCTCAAAATGCTGGGAGACCAACCCCTCATATGCGTTTTCCAGATGAGCCAGCCATGTTCCATCTGACCCAGGAACGGGGTATGTTTCCTAAAGGGATTAGGCCCTGTCTTTGGTGCTTACATGAATAAGCACTCATTTTCTAAGGGGAAGCACCTTTGGCCAGGAAAAAAGAAGAAAGAGAGAGAGAGAGAGAGAGATCCTTTACCAAAATCCCATAACTCCCTATCTTAAGCAGAGTTTAGGCAATTAAACAGCAACATACAATAAAAGAATACTACATAAGGAGAAGAGGGAAAAGTGACCATTGAACTCCTGCTCGACTTTTGGATTCAAAAATCCTCGCCAGGCCTCTTAAGGACAGTGTCAGCTGCCACCCTTACTGCCATTTGAATCTGCACGGCGTGGGGAGTTCCCCACCACCCAAGAAGGGGAGCCATGGCAAAAGGGCAGTCCGAGATTATGTTCTATCAGTCCATGAAACTGAAGAACAGAGGTTCTACAGATGCACATACATACAAATATGAAAGAACATTTAAAGAGGGGGTACAAAGCAACATTTTAGCAAAACTCACCAAAATCGATGTCTCTGACCTTTCGCCTCACGTTGGGGAGCCAAAAAAAAATATGTTGTTGGATAACCCGGTACCACTCATGGGTCCTTGGCCTCCGTAATAAAAAGAATTTTAACACGTGCCATTCAGGAACAAAAAGTAGGAATTTATTTAGGAAAATAAGGAAATGGGGGAGAAAAACAGGTGAGTGGACATCTTCCTGGCCAAACACGAGCATGAGGGCAAGAGAGCGAGTCCTTGCCTCCTTAGTCCTTATATGAGAGGGGGTTGGCACAGAAGAAGTCCGGACCTCCTCCTCACAGGTATAGGTGGGCCTTCCAAGAAGGGTGGGCACAGAAAAAGTTGGCTCCTCCTCCTTCTCAGGTTTCAAGATGGGTCTGCCCTTGGCTGTAAATTTCCGGTGTCCTTGGTCCTGACTCTTAGGTGGGGGACAGGGCCTAAGGAACTTCCAAAGGTGGAGTAGAGGCTGCAGCGCTTCAGTTCCAGGTTTTTATATTGAAGTGATATTTTTACTTTTCCTTCCCATTTGTCTCCTTCCTGCCTACTTATTTCTTCTATCCTACATCAATGGGATTACAAGTGGGTACCACTATGTCTGCTAAATGATGTTTTTTGTTTTTGTTTTTTCCTTTTTGTGGTATTGAGGTAGAACCATTCGACCTCTAACCTACACCTAGCCATTTTTTTTTTTTGAAACAGGGTCTCACTACGTTGCAGAGGGCCTCAGTAAGTAGCTGAGGCTGGCCATGAACCCGGATCCTCCGGTGTCAGCCTCCCAAATATTGAGATTACAATCGTGCACCACCATGCCTGGCTAAATGATTTATTTTTACTAATGTATTTTCCATCTGTTTTTAAGTGAAGAAATACAGTGTATTTTATTAACTTGGCTTCTCTTTCTAGCACCTCTACATATCCTTAATTCTAATAGTTTGGATGTGTGTGTAGATTTTTTACATAAACAACAATATTACATGTCAATAAAAGACATTTCATACTATTCTACTATTAAACCAGCCCATTGAGTTTTAAATTATAATGTATTTATTATATCTTGAAGTGATTTGGTTCATTTGCAGATCTGCCTGTTGCCTCTTTAAGCTTCTTTTATTTATTTCACTATATTAAGAATTGTTATTTAATATCAAATTTTGACATAAACTCTGACAGTACTGATTCTGTTTCTGTTCTTTCTGGTGTCGTTTTGTGGTTGTTGTTGTATACTTTATGATTTAAAGTGTACTCATTTTTGAAAGTTTATTCCTGCCAAGTGCTTGGTGGCAATACTAATTTAAGGCCACTTAAAGTTCTTGACCCAGGTTTTTTATATCTATTTGATAGAGCTCGGCCTGTACACCCTTTATAAAAGGACTGCTGTGCAATTATGAATTTTCAGGCTTCTTACGTGGAGATGGGGAGCTTCCCTAGGGGAAGTCTTGTGGTTCTCTAGGGAAGATTCTAGCTCAACCATATGGTGAGGGTGTATTGCCTCTCAGCTCTATGAGGAGACTCCTTTTAGATTCCCACAGGTGGCAGGCTGGGTCCTTGCTTCCTGTGC
>PVLC010043714.1:0-5000 GCA_004027655.1 Graphiurus murinus
GGCACTGGGGGTTGAACTCAGGGGCATTCTACCTCCGAGCTATACCTCCAGCCCTATTTTTTATTCTTTATTTTGAAACCGAGTCTCACTAAGTTGCGGAGGGCCTCACTAGGTAGCTGAGGCTGGCCTCGAACCCGGATCCTCCGGTCTCAGCCTCCCAAATGCTGGGATTACAAGCGTGCGCCACCACGCCCGGCTATTTTTGTGTTCTTCATATAGCTCTTCCATATTTCTCGATGAGTTCTCTTAAGTATTTTACCTTGTGTCATTATTGTTAATAGTATCTTCCGTTGTGGTTGTCTGCACATACTCTGCCACTACACTCCCAGCCCCCACTGATTTTAATATGGATAAAGTAGGCTTGCTTTAAATGGCAGAAGGGATTTGGTGTGCTTTCACGGCTGCTTTTAAATTTTGAGGTGGGGAAAAGTTTGAATGTGATGAGTCAGAGGTCACGGGAGGGACAAGACTTGGGGTAAGTTCATCAAAGCCCTGAAGCTGTAAGCTTTGGTCAGGAACTAAAGAAAATTGTTCTTTGAAGTTGTAAGAAAGCTTTGGAGGTAGGAGGTCAGCTGTGGTTCCCTAGCCTCCAAGACCACATAGGAACTCCTGGACAGAAACATCCTCATCTCCTTTCAAATCCTTCATACTCTCACAATCCCCAAGCTATCACATCAAGGATGTGAATACTGCATATTGCTCTCATCATCACTTCATTCTCTCTCCTCCTTTTTTTTTTTGCACTGGGGATTGAACCCAGTGGTATTCTACCTCTGAGTTATACCACCAGCCCTATTTTATTATTATTTATTTATTTATTTATTTATTTATTTATTTATTTTGCGGTACTAGGGATTGAACTCAGGGGCATTCTACCTCTGAGCTATACCCCCAGCCCTATTTTTTATTCTTTACTTTGAAACAGGGTCTCACTAAGTTTTGGAGTGCCTCACTAGGTAGCTGAGGCTGGCCACGAACCCAGATCCTCCGGTTTCAACCTCCCAAATGCTGGGACTACAAGCGTGTGCCACCATGCCCAGCCCTATTTTATTTTTTATTTGTAAATGGGAACTCACGAAGTTGCAGAGCCTCGCTAAGTTGCCAAGGCTAGCCTTAAACATGTGATCCTCTTGTCTCAGCCTTCCAAGTACTGGGATTACAAGAGTATACCACCACACCTTTCTTTCTTCTACACCACACTTTCCTTACTTTGTTTCATTTTTGTTTTTGTTTTGGTACTGGAAGTTGAACCTAAGGGCATTCTACCTCCAAATTATACCCCCAGCCCCAGAGTCTCACTACATTGCTAAGGTCCTTGCTAAATTGCCATGACTGGCCTCAAACATACAATCCCTCTGTCTCAGCCTCCTGAGTACTGGTATTACATGTATGCACCACACCTGGCTACAACACACATTCTTATTCATTCTTTTTCTTTTGTTTTCTTTTCTTTATTTCTTTTTCTTTGTTTTATTCTGTCTGAGATTGAATCCAGGCCTTGCACATGCAAAGCACAAACTCTACCACTGAGCTATATCCTACCCTTCCTTATTTCCTTTATGCTATTCCCAGCTGAGAAGGGAAGTTACTGATCACCATTTTGTGTAAGTGCCCTTTTAGACTGAAAGTTTCCTTTAGATGCTTGTTAGATGCTTGGATTGTTTCCTCCAAGCTACACTTCCAGCCCTATTTTTTATTCTTTGTTTTGAAACAGGGTCTCACTAAATTGCAGAGGGCCTCACTAAGTAGCTGAGGCTGGCAGCAAACCTGTGATCCTCCTGTCTCAGCCTCCCAGTACTGGGATTACAAGCATGCACCACACCTGGTGCCCCCAGTACATTTTGCCATCTGATTCTTAGAGGACCCACTGTGATTTACTTTTCCCCAAAGAGAAAGGAGAGTCATTTTCGTGGCTCTCTTAGGGATCCTCTTCAAAGTTTCTACATTTCTCTTTGCTTTGGATTGGGGCATAACCCTACAGACTGAATAGCAATGAAACTAGTTGCAGGTGTCACATTCATGCTCAGGGCCATGAGCATGACCTCTGTCTGGTCAAGTCCTCAACAGATCAGTTGAGCATGGACATACTCAGTTGAGACTGTAGGATCCAGGTTTGCAGCCAGCCCCAACTACTTAGTGAAGCCCTCTGCAACTTAGTGAGACCCTGTTTCAAAATAAAAAATTAAAAAATAGGGGTAGAGTTGTAGCTCGGAGGTAGAATGCCCGTTGGTTCCATCCCCAGTACCACAATAAAGAAATAAAATTAAAGGGAAATTAATTTTTTAAATCAATTGAAAAATTAAAGTGAAATCTTAGAATACAGGGGCTTATATAAGAAATACAGTTGATTTGCATTATTAGTGATAGTTATATTCTATAGAGTCATAAACACTAAATTAGCAAATATTGAACCATTGCTCCTAGGGAATATATTTCTGCAAGTCTCTGCTCAGAACATTTTCATCAATTGACTGATATGTAATTTGTGTGTGTATGTGTGTGTGTGTGTGTGTGTGTGTGTGTGTGTGTGTGTTTATGTGTGGTACTGGAGATAGAACCCAGGGGCATTCTACCACTGATCTACACCCTCCACCCCTATTTTATTTTTTATTTTGAAATAAGGTTCCACTAAGTTATGAAGGGTCTCACTAAGTTGCTAAGGCTGGCCATGAACCTTCAATCCTCCTGTCTCAGCCTCCCAAGTATTGGTATTATAAGCCTGCACCACCATGTCCGGCTACCCCCAGCTCTTTTTTATTTTTTATTTTGAGGCGGGATCTTGCTAAATTGCTGAGGTTCTCCTGCAACCTGTGATCCTCCTGCCTCAGCCTCCCAACTACTGGGATTATAGACATGCACCCAGCTTTATGTGTGTTTCGGCTTAAAGACATCTTATTGAATATACATTGTTGATTCATTAACATTGAACTTCTGGCAAACAGCACTATACACAGCTTCCTAATGCCTGAAGGAAATTTATCAACACGTGCATGTCACATCACAGCCTACCTGTACTTAGTTATGCTAGGCAGCACCTCAGCACTATGCTTGGGGCTATTTTAAACTGCAAAATCACCGGGGCATGGTGGCGCATGCCTGTAATCCCAGTATTTGGGAGGCTGAGACAGGAGGATCATAGGTTTGCAGACAGCCTCAACAAGTAGTAAGACTCTCATCAACCTAGTGATACCCTGTTTCCAAATAAGAAATAAAATCTGACTGGGGGTTTAACATACCTCTGGGTTCAATACCCAGTAAAACACACACACACACACACACACACACACACACACACACACACACACATGTAAACTGCACAATCACTAACAAAGAACACAAAAATGAAAAAAAAATCGCATTAATATTGTGTAAATGAGATTATTGACAGTATAAAAGCTGAAGTAAGAAGTCAGAGTATTGCTTTGTTGGATTTCAGCTGGGAATAAGCAGGTTGGATGACTCAAATGTTTCATCACTGGGCATGCGTGTGTCAATAGTTGATTGTAAAAGTGGAGGTGAGTTTTTTGGGTTTTTTTTTTTTTTTTTTTTTTTTGCGGTACTGGGGATGGAACCCAGGGGCATTTTACCTCTGAGCTACACCCCCAGCCCTATTTTTTTATTCTTTATTTTGAAACAGGGTCTCACTAAGTTGTAGAGAGCCTCACTATGTAGCTGGGGCTGGCCGAGAACCCAGATCCTCAGGTCTCACCCTCCCAAGTATTGGGATTACAAGCGTGGGCCACCACGCCCAGCTTGGAGGTGAGTATTGATTTGGGGCTTATGGCAAATTCTTAAGGTTGCTTACCAACTAACTTTGAGATGGAGAAATTATCCTAGGTCATTTGAATGTACTTAAGTTAAAAAAAAAATAGAGACAAGAAAGTGAGAGTCAAAGAAAAGGATGTGGTGACGGAATCAGAGATTGGAATGAGATGATTGCTGTTTTGAAGATGGAAGAAGGCTATGGTCCAAGGAAGGTGGGCAGCCTTGAAGAGCTGGGAAGGGCAAGGAAATTGATTGCCCTGCGTAACTCCCATTGTTTATTTCCTTTGAGGTTGATCTGCCTGTTGCTTCTTGCTTGACCTTTTCAGGGTCCCTTTTGTTCTGATCTTGAACTTGATGTTGAATATCAAGATGGGAAGTTTACCCTGAGAATTTTCTTTTTTTGTTGAAAGCTGGTACTATGTCAGGATATGCCTGCCTCCTTTCCTTGGTAGCAAACATTTATTTGTTGTGCTTTTTGTTTATTTGTTTTTCTTGGTGCAGGGGATTGAACACAGGCCCTCATTCATACTAAGCACAAACTCTACCACTTAGCTGCTTCCCTATCCTCCTTTAATTGATTGTGTGTGTGTTACTGGAGATTGGACCCAGTGGCATTCACCTCTGAGCTACACCCCTAGCCCTTTTTGTTTTTTATTTGGAAACAAGGTCTCTCTCATTAAGTTGCTGAAGGCCTTGCCAAATTGATGAGGCTGGTCTCAGATCTGCCTGTTTCCTCCTGTCTCAGTCTCCTAAGTACTGGGATTACAGGTGTGCACCACCATGCCCTGCTTAATTGATTTTTAACTTTACCATTCTCTAAGGGAAGGAGAGTTCATATTTATTTGGCACATATTATCTACCAAGTATTGTGTGGTAGATAACCAGTATGGTGTATAATTTATTTTTCCTGATAACTTTGCAAACCAGCTCTGCCTAACTCCAATACCAGTGCTTGTCCATATCATAGGAGCCACCTCCCAGGACCAGCACTAGAAGAATTGCATGTTTGAGGCTAGCCAGGCAACTTAGTAAGGCCCTATCTCAAAATAAAAAATAGCCGGGCCTGGTGGCGCAGGCTTGTAATCCCAGCATTCGGGAGGCTGAGACCGGAGGATCCGGGTTCGCGGCCAGCCTCAGCTACCTAGTGAGGCACTCCAAAACTTAGTGAGACTCAGTTTCAAAATAAAGAATAAAAAATAGGACTGGGGGTGTAGCTCGGAGGTAGAATGCCCCTG
>PVLC010043714.1:7500-12443 GCA_004027655.1 Graphiurus murinus
AAACTGAGTCTCACTAAGTTTTGGAGTGCCTCACTAGGTAGCTGAGGCTGGCCGCGAACCCGGATCCTCCGGTCTCAGCCTCCCGAATGCTGGGATTACAAGCCTGCGCCACCAGGCCCGGCTATTTTTTATTTTGAGATAGGGCCTTACTAAGTTGCCTGGCTAGCCTCAAACATGCAATTCTTCTAGTGCTGGTCCTGGGAGGTGGCTCCTATGATATGGACAAGCACTGGTATTGGAGTTAGGCAGAGCTGGTTTGCAAAGTTATCAGGAAAAATAAATTATACACCATACTGGTTATCTACCACACAATACTTGGTAGATAATATGTGCCAAATAAATATGAACTCTCCTTCCCTTAGAGAATGGTAAAGTTAAAAATCAATTAAGCAGGGCATGGTGGTGCACACCTGTAATCCCAGTACTTAGGAGACTGAGACAGGAGGAAACAGGCAGATCTGAGACCAGCCTCATCAATTTGGCAAGGCCTTCAGCAACTTAATGAGAGAGACCTTGTTTCCAAATAAAAAACAAAAAGGGCTAGGGGTGTAGCTCAGAGGTGAATGCCACTGGGTCCAATCTCCAGTAACACACACACAATCAATTAAAGGAGGATAGGGAAGCAGCTAAGTGGTAGAGTTTGTGCTTAGTATGAATGAGGGCCTGTGTTCAATCCCCTGCACCAAGAAAAACAAATAAACAAAAAGCACAACAAATAAATGTTTGCTACCAAGGAAAGGAGGCAGGCATATCCTGACATAGTACCAGCTTTCAACAAAAAAAGAAAATTCTCAGGGTAAACTTCCCATCTTGATATTCAACATCAAGTTCAAGATCAGAACAAAAGGGACCCTGAAAAGGTCAAGCAAGAAGCAACAGGCAGATCAACCTCAAAGGAAATAAACAATGGGAGTTACGCAGGGCAATCAATTTCCTTGCCCTTCCCAGCTCTTCAAGGCTGCCCACCTTCCTTGGACCATAGCCTTCTTCCATCTTCAAAACAGCAATCATCTCATTCCAATCTCTGATTCCGTCACCACATCCTTTTCTTTGACTCTCACTTTCTTGTCTCTATTTTTTTTTTAACTTAAGTACATTCAAATGACCTAGGATAATTTCTCCATCTCAAAGTTAGTTGGTAAGCAACCTTAAGAATTTGCCATAAGCCCCAAATCAATACTCACCTCCAAGCTGGGCGTGGTGGCCCACGCTTGTAATCCCAATACTTGGGAGGGTGAGACCTGAGGATCTGGGTTCTCGGCCAGCCCCAGCTACATAGTGAGGCTCTCTACAACTTAGTGAGACCCTGTTTCAAAATAAAGAATAAAAAAATAGGGCTGGGGGTGTAGCTCAGAGGTAAAATGCCCCTGGGTTCCATCCCCAGTACCGCAAAAAAAAAAAAAAAAAAAAAAAACCCAAAAAACTCACCTCCACTTTTACAATCAACTATTGACACACGCATGCCCAGTGATGAAACATTTGAGTCATCCAACCTGCTTATTCCCAGCTGAAATCCAACAAAGCAATACTCTGACTTCTTACTTCAGCTTTTATACTGTCAATAATCTCATTTACACAATATTAATGCGATTTTTTTTTCATTTTTGTGTTCTTTGTTAGTGATTGTGCAGTTTACATGTGTGTGTGTGTGTGTGTGTGTGTGTGTGTGTGTGTGTGTGTGTGTTTTACTGGGTATTGAACCCAGAGGTATGTTAAACCCCCAGTCAGATTTTATTTCTTATTTGGAAACAGGGTATCACTAGGTTGATGAGAGTCTTACTACTTGTTGAGGCTGTCTGCAAACCTATGATCCTCCTGTCTCAGCCTCCCAAATACTGGGATTACAGGCATGCGCCACCATGCCCCGGTGATTTTGCAGTTTAAAATAGCCCCAAGCATAGTGCTGAGGTGCTGCCTAGCATAACTAAGTACAGGTAGGCTGTGATGTGACATGCACGTGTTGATAAATTTCCTTCAGGCATTAGGAAGCTGTGTATAGTGCTGTTTGCCAGAAGTTCAATGTTAATGAATCAACAATGTATATTCAATAAGATGTCTTTAAGCCGAAACACACATAAAGCTGGGTGCATGTCTATAATCCCAGTAGTTGGGAGGCTGAGGCAGGAGGATCACAGGTTGCAGGAGAACCTCAGCAATTTAGCAAGATCCCGCCTCAAAATAAAAAATAAAAAAGAGCTGGGGGTAGCCGGACATGGTGGTGCAGGCTTATAATACCAATACTTGGGAGGCTGAGACAGGAGGATTGAAGGTTCATGGCCAGCCTTAGCAACTTAGTGAGACCCTTCATAACTTAGTGGAACCTTATTTCAAAATAAAAAATAAAATAGGGGTGGAGGGTGTAGATCAGTGGTAGAATGCCCCTGGGTTCTATCTCCAGTACCACACATAAACACACACACACACACACACACACACACACACACACACATACACACACAAATTACATATCAGTCAATTGATGAAAATGTTCTGAGCAGAGACTTGCAGAAATATATTCCCTAGGAGCAATGGTTCAATATTTGCTAATTTAGTGTTTATGACTCTATAGAATATAACTATCACTAATAATGCAAATCAACTGTATTTCTTATATAAGCCCCTGTATTCTAAGATTTCACTTTAATTTTTCAATTGATTTAAAAAATTAATTTCCCTTTAATTTTATTTCTTTATTGTGGTACTGGGGATGGAACCAACGGGCATTCTACCTCCGAGCTACAACTCTACCCCTATTTTTTAATTTTTTATTTTGAAACAGGGTCTCACTAAGTTGCAGAGGGCTTCACTAAGTAGTTGGGGCTGGCTGCAAACCTGGATCCTACAGTCTCAACTGAGTATGTCCATGCTCAACTGATCTGTTGAGGACTTGACCAGACAGAGGTCATGCTCATGGCCCTGAGCATGAATGTGACACCTGCAACTAGTTTCATTGCTATTCAGTCTGTAGGGTTATGCCCCAATCCAAAGCAAAGAGAAATGTAGAAACTTTGAAGAGGATCCCTAAGAGAGCCACGAAAATGACTCTCCTTTCTCTTTGGGGAAAAGTAAATCACAGTGGGTCCTCTAAGAATCAGATGGCAAAATGTACTGGGGGCACCAGGTGTGGTGCATGCTTGTAATCCCAGTACTGGGAGGCTGAGACAGGAGGATCACAGGTTTGCTGCCAGCCTCAGCTACTTAGTGAGGCCCTCTGCAATTTAGTGAGACCCTGTTTCAAAACAAAGAATAAAAAATAGGGCTGGAAGTGTAGCTTGGAGGAAACAATCCAAGCATCTAACAAGCATCTAAAGGAAACTTTCAGTCTAAAAGGGCACTTACACAAAATGGTGATCAGTAACTTCCCTTCTCAGCTGGGAATAGCATAAAGGAAATAAGGAAGGGTAGGATATAGCTCAGTGGTAGAGTTTGTGCTTTGCATGTGCAAGGCCTGGATTCAATCTCAGACAGAATAAAACAAAGAAAAAGAAATAAAGAAAAGAAAACAAAAGAAAAAGAATGAATAAGAATGTGTGTTGTAGCCAGGTGTGGTGCATACATGTAATACCAGTACTCAGGAGGCTGAGACAGAGGGATTGTATGTTTGAGGCCAGTCATGGCAATTTAGCAAGGACCTTAGCAATGTAGTGAGACTCTGGGGCTGGGGGTATAATTTGGAGGTAGAATGCCCTTAGGTTCAACTTCCAGTACCAAAACAAAAACAAAAATGAAACAAAGTAAGGAAAGTGTGGTGTAGAAGAAAGAAAGGTGTGGTGGTATACTCTTGTAATCCCAGTACTTGGAAGGCTGAGACAAGAGGATCACATGTTTAAGGCTAGCCTTGGCAACTTAGCGAGGCTCTGCAACTTCGTGAGTTCCCATTTACAAATAAAAAATAAAATAGGGCTGGGCATGGTGGCACACGCTTGTAGTCCCAGCATTTGGGAGGTTGAAACCGGAGGATCTGGGTTCGTGGCCAGCCTCAGCTACCTAGTGAGGCACTCCAAAACTTAGTGAGACCCTGTTTCAAAGTAAAGAATAAAAAATAGGGCTGGGGGTATAGCTCAGAGGTAGAATGCCCCTGAGTTCAATCCCTAGTACCGCAAAATAAATAAATAAATAAATAAATAAATAAATAAATAATAATAAAATAGGGCTGGTGGTATAACTCAGAGGTAGAATACCACTGGGTTCAATCCCCAGTGCAAAAAAAAAAAGGAGGAGAGAGAATGAAGTGATGATGAGAGCAATATGCAGTATTCACATCCTTGATGTGATAGCTTGGGGATTGTGAGAGTATGAAGGATTTGAAAGGAGATGAGGATGTTTCTGTCCAGGAGTTCCTATGTGGTCTTGGAGGCTAGGGAACCACAGCTGACCTCCTACCTCCAAAGCTTTCTTACAACTTCAAAGAACAATTTTCTTTAGTTCCTGACCAAAGCTTACAGCTTCAGGGCTTTGATGAACTTACCCCAAGTCTTGTCCCTCCCGTGACCTCTGACTCATCACATTCAAACTTTTCCCCACCTCAAAATTTAAAAGCAGCCGTGAAAGCACACCAAATCCCTTCTGCCATTTAAAGCAAGCCTACTTTATCCATATTAAAATCAGTGGGGGCTGGGAGTGTAGTGGCAGAGTATGTGCAGACAACCACAACGGAAGATACTATTAACAATAATGACACAAGGTAAAATACTTAAGAGAACTCATCGAGAAATATGGAAGAGCTATATGAAGAACACAAAAATAGCCGGGCGTGGTGGCGCACGCTTGTAATCCCAGCATTTGGGAGGCTGAGACCGGAGGATCCGGGTTCGAGGCCAGCCTCAGCTACCTAGTGAGGCCCTCCGCAACTTAGTGAGACTCGGTTTCAAAATAAAGAATAAAAAATAGGGCTGGAGGTATAGCTCGGAGGTAGAATGCCCCTGAGTTCAACCCCCAGTGCC
>PVLC010043715.1:0-12441 GCA_004027655.1 Graphiurus murinus
AAAATCAATCTTAAAAAATCAGAAGTGTTCCTGTATGTCAACCATAAATCCACTGAAAAAGAAATCCAGAAAACAATTCCACTCACAATAGCACCCTGAAAAATAAAATACTTAGGGATAAGCCTAACCAAAGAGGTAAAAGACTTCTATAAGAAAAACTATAAAAAGTTGAAAAAAGAAATTGATGAAGACCTTAGAAGATGGAAAGATCTACCATGCTCTTGGATAGGCAGAATAAATATCATCAAAATGGCCATCCTCCCAAAAGTGATCTACAGTCCTTAAATTCATTTGGAACAACAAAAAGCCCAGAATAGCCAAAGTAGTTCTTAGCAACAAGAACCATGTAGGAGGTATCACAATACCTGAATTCAAACTCTACTACAAAGCCACAGTAATAAAAGCATCATGGTATTAGCACAAAAACAGATACATGGACCAATGGAGCAGAATAGATGATTCAGAAACAGACCCATGTGCTTACAGTCAATTGATTTTTGACAAAGGACCCAAAAACATACACTGGAAAAAAGATAGCCTCTTTAACAAATGGTGTTAGCAAAATTGGTTAACCATATGCAGGAAAATGGAAATAAACCCACTTTCTCACCCTGCATAAGAGTCAACTCAAGGCGGATCAACAGCCTGGAAGTTAGGCCAGAGACCTTGCAGCTACTTGTAGAGGGCATAGGACCAACACTTTAACACATAGGCACAGGCAAAAACTTTCTCAACAAGACCCCAAAAGCACAAGCAACTCAAAGGAAGATCAATACATGGGATTGCATTAAACTGAAGAGCTTCTGTGCAGCAAAGGAAACTATCAAAAACCTCAGCAGAGAATCCATAGAGTGGGAGAAATTTTTTTCCAGCTACTCTTCTGATAGAGGACTAATATTTAGGATATACAGAGAACTCAAGAAAATCAAAGCTAAGGAAACAAATAACCCAATCAAAAATGGGCAAAGGATCTAAATAGACACTACATAAAAGAAGAAATACAAGTGGCCAATAAATGTATGAGGAAATATTCTACATCATTAGCAATCAGAGAGATGCAAATCAAAAGTACCTTGAGATTTCATCTAAGTCCAATAAGAATGGTAATCATAAAAAGCATGAACAACAACAACTGCTGGCGAGGGTGTGGAGAAGTGGGAACCCTAATACATTGTTGGTGGGATTGCAAATTAGTGCAACCACTTTGGAAAGCAGTATGGAGGATCCTCAGATGAATGGGAATGAACCTACCATATGATCCAGCAATACCACTTTTGGGTATCTACCCAAAAGAATGGAAACCAAACTATCAGACCGACGCATGTGTATCTATGTTTATAGCTGCACAATTCACAATTGCCAAACTATGGAAACAGCCATCATGTCCATTGACATGATGAATGGATTACAAAACTATGGGATATGTACACAAAGGAATTTTACTCAGCTATAAAGAAGAACAAAATCATGTTATTTGCAGGAAAATGGATGGAACTGGAAAACATTATGTTAAGTGAGATTAGCCAGTCACAAAGAGTAAAGAAGCATACATTCTTCCTAATATGTGGATGCTAGGGAGAAGATGGGGTATAGGAGGGTCTCCAGATGAAAAGGAGAGATCCTCGATAAGGAAAGAAGTTGACTTAACCGAAGGGGATGGACGGGGGGAGGGGGGACACCTAATGCACACGATGTACTTTCACAAATATATCAAGGTCAATGACTAAACTGAACTTGAGAAGGAGGGAGGATGAGAGAGTGGGATGGGAATTGGGGAAGGGGTTAAATGAGAAATGTGTGTATCTGTACCTTTATCAGCTTCTACCTAACAAATATGTATGATTACAATGTACCAATCATTATATATATAAAAAAAGTAAATGAAGAAATGCTACTGCCAAAAAAAAAATAGAGACAGGCTTGGGTTTGTGTCTCTTGGTACTCTCATCACTACCTCCAACTTCCACACATGTTGCATGGCAAGCTATGGACATGGGGATGCTCTCTGTTGAATCTTATCTTATAAACGTGTGTTTGTATTTGTTTGTAAATGAACTATAAAATAACTTTTTATTTATGATAAAAAGTAACTCACTTCATTTCTAAAACATTTAGACATGAATTAAGTTTGTAAAAAGCATAAAAATTAAGAAAACATACCCAAGCTTTCTATCTAGAGACATTTGTATATAATTTGTATGTTCCTGGGCATATACCTTCACAAACTTATAAGAATTTTAAAGTGTTGAGAACAGTTAAAAATAAGTGAAAATATTTTCAAATCCTCCTTCTCTCCCTCTCCTATGGGAAACATTTTCAAATATATATATATTCACATTTCTAATTCTAATCGTGATTTTAGCAATAATACATGAACTTTTATGTGAGGCTGCTTATCATAGAACTTTGAATCTCATGGGTGCCCACCCTCAGGACCAAAGGGCTAGTCTAGCAAAGTTTTGTAATTGAGGTTTCTGTATATATTTTATCTTGGAGTGTTTCCCTTGACAGAGTTGACATTTAGAAGCAGGACCACCTTACAGTTTTGTTTTTATTATTGCTAAGAAGCAGCCCAGAGAAATTCTACTTCATTCTCCTGTTGACCCTGGTAAAATAAATCAAATAGTATAGTCTCTATACATAACACTGGGGAGTGAAAATTTAAAATTAGGATCAATGTTTACATTGCTGAGAGATATGTAGAAATGATGATGATAAAGATGATTAAGATAGCTAGATAGATGATTGATAGATAGATGGATAGACAGATAGATAGATAGATAGATAGATTAGAGACCTATCAGATGAAACAAATGTAGCACTGAGCTGATAGCTGACAGTTTTAAGAAATAAATGTTTTTAAATTACTATTAACACCATGACATGAAAGCACAAATATGAAATTTGTTTATCTACATAGAAAAAATAATTTGGACAAAGAACATTAAATTACAATTTTTTTAAATCTCAAAGGAATATGACTTTATTTAATTCTTTTTGGGCTTCTTTGCTGTTCAAGTTTCAACAAAGGACACATTACTTTTGCAATTATAGAATTAATTTTAGATAAGGAAACAATAAATGTGTGTTTCTATTCTTCAAATGTGTCGGGAAATGCAAACCCCTTTGAAATTACTAATGTGATTTTTTGGTCCGGTGAAGACTGCTGAGGACTTGTCTGTGGTTAGTGATTAGTAAATATACACTGTAATCTGGTTCATGGTTGCTCTCACTTCATGCAAAACCATTAGCAAATGGTACACAGCTTAGAAACCAGATGTGGACTCTCTCTTTTAGGCAACATGAGTTCAGAGCTGTGAACTAGCTGCCTTTTATGTTTTTTGGAGGCCAAGACTTACCAATGATACTATGGGGCATTCTTTGCTATCTACAAGCATATACTTTCTAGATCCATTTCTTATCAACCCTAAGATCTATGGAACATATATTTGACCACTAAGGTGTTTCTGTCTTGGCTTCCCTCACTGTTTTCCTTGCTTGATCAATAATGAAACTTTCCTCCCTTAGTTCAGTAGACTCCTTGGGCCACTTAAGTTGGATGAAAATAATCAGCTCCATTTAAGTACATACAGGTCTTAATACTCTGTAAGTACTGTGTAAAGATGAAATGAAATCCCTCAAAAGAAAGTAATATTCAGGTATATTCCAATGACTTGGAGACAAGATGAAGATTCAGGGACATACAATTTGTAGCAGGGGGTTATTAATTTTCATCTCTCTCCTTCCACCTGACTACCTCCTCTATGTCATATTGGTTATAGTGGACTTAGATTGCTGTGAAATTCCTTAGTATAATGAGATGCATGCAGAATAACAAAGAAGAAAAGGGACAAAAATAAATTTGTTTTAATGATACATATAAAAACATTGAGGAATCAACTAGCTGAGATCACTTAGAATCTGGTACACACATGTCCAACTACTGGTATCACTTTTATTATTATTAAAGACTGGAACTATCTTCTGCTTTTGTTCACTACTGTTTTTCCTCAGTGCTTAGAACAGTACTTAACACATCAATAAATATTTCCAAAATATCTATTGAATTAATTATCTTATAAAAATCATTGGCTATAATTTTTCATCATATATTTGATTTCAGAAAATGTAGTAGCTCAGTGATTATTTGAATATTGGAACTTTTCCATTTTTATTTTTATTTTTATTTAATATATTTTTATTGGAGAACTGTAGTCTCACATCATAAAAAAGATAATAGTGATAGTGACATACATGCACACAGCACTTGGTGAGCTTCCTCCCAATTCCCTCCCCACACAATCCCCTTCTCCATGCGTGATTGGCATGTGAGATTGGCATTGACAATCTCATATATGTACATAATCCCTATGTGTTCCCTTGATTAATTCTCCCTCCGTCCCCCATCCTCCTCCTCTAAACCCCCTCCATTGCTCCACTTGGGTTTCTCCTTCTTTATCTAAAGTCCTCCTTGTATTCTAATTACTCATCTGTTGATGGACACCTAGGATGTTCCATGATTTGGTTATCAGGAAATGTGCTGCTATAAACATGGATATGCATGCATTATAGTATTATGATTTCAGTTCTTTTGGAAAGATACCCAAGTGTGGTATAGCTGGATGATATGGTGGTTCCATTCCCAGTTTTCTGAGGAATCTCCATAGCAATGGCATTAATTTGCAATCATAAAAGTTCCTACATAAAAGTACATAAAAGTTCCTATTTTCTCACATCCTCACAATCATTTTATTATTGTTTGTATTATTGATGACTTTTTTCCCTTTTTATTTTTATTTAATATATCTTTATTGGAGAACGTAAATTTTAATTGCCATTTTACCATTCTAATTGGGGTTAGATGGAACCTTAGGGTAGTTTTTTATTTTTTATTTTTTTGCAGTACTGGGGATTGAGCCCAGGGGCATTCTACCTGTGAGCTACACTCCCAGCTCTATTTTGTATTCTTTATTTTGAAACAGGGTCTCACTAAGTTGCAGAGGGCCTCCCTACGTAGCCGAGGCTCGTTACAAACGTGGATCTTCGTGTCTCAGCCTCCCAAGTCTTAGTGTAGTTTTGATTGGCTTCTCCCTTATTACTAATGATGTTGAACATTTACATATTTTCGTATATTTATTGATCATTTGTATCTTCTTTTATGAAGTGTCTATTTAGTTCAATTTTCCATTTCTTGATTTTTTTTTTTTTTTTTTTTTTTTTTTTTTTTTTTTTTTTTTTTTTTTTTTTTTTTTTTTTTTTTTTTTTTTTTTTTTTTTTTTTTTTTTTTTTTTTTTTTTTTTTTAGTGTTAAGTCTTTTAAGTACTTTGACTATTTAATCTCCTTAAAGATTAAATATGTTTTTTAGGTAATGAGTTCTTATCTCTTCATTTTAATAAAACTATTTAAAATTCCATAGGAAAAGATAAATCAAGTTTGTGGACTTTTTCTGAGTAAAATATTATTTTATTCTTCTACAGATGTATATCAGTCTAGTTTGTGGAGCATGAATGCTAACTTCATTTTGGATTCTGAAAATTCTTTATGTCATTGGCCAGAAGATGGAGCCATTACATAAAGAATTTTTAAAAACTTGCAGGCCTGAATTGAAACACAATTTCTTTTAACTAAATTATTATTTTAAAATATCTTATAGATATTGTGTAATCTGTCTTCTTGCTTTTAACTTCATACGTGCAGAGAAATAATAAGTATTAAGTTATTTGCACTCAGCGTGTATACATATGGAGGGTTCTTCTGTTTTCAGGACAAATTCTGTAATAGACAGTTGTAAGGTAGAACAAACTGTTACATATTTACACTACAGAATTATAATCACATTTGTTTCCTTGCACTAAGGGAAAATTTGGTAGTATTTGAGCTGCTATTCTTTAATATTCTTATTTGGAGTTCTCATAAAGTAGATAATCTGGGACTATATTTTGAAACTGGGAGGTTCTCTATTTTATTTAACCCTAGTGTATTATCTATAAACAACACTGTTGTCATAGCCATTAAAACTAATTCTTCTTTATGATTTTAAACTTTTCTAATTATTTTCTAAGCTCCTTAATTACTACTTACAATAATTTAAAATAATCTAGAACAGAAAAAAATAAAGAGGTTAAAAGTCATATTCAACATGGTGAGATCACTAACTTGGTAAGTATCAGAAAAAGAGCTCCAAAGTGAGTATCCTCACACAGAGACACAGTCTACTGAGTCTCCGATAGGTCAGGCCACCTTCCACTGCCCAAGCCATGCTTTAAACAAACTAGAACAGTGGGGAAATGACTGCTTTTTGGACATGTTAGCTTTAGAAGAGAACAGAGTTGTATGTAAAGACTATAGCTTGCCTGTAATTCCAATACTTAGGAGGCTGAGGTAGGAGGATCACAGGTTCAAAGCTAGTCTTAGCAACTTAGTGGGATCATTTTTCAAAATAAAAAAGTAAAAAGGGGTGATGGTGAGTGGGAGAAAGCCCCTGGGTTCAATCTTTAGTACAAAAAAAAAAAAAAATAGTACCTATGAATTAAAAACCAGAGTGATTTCTACTGTTTATCAAGCTTATTTTACAATCACTTTTACTTATTATTTGTTTCAATGTCCACTTCTTTTGGTGTCTAGGATGCTAATGTTGTAAGGGAATATAAAAAATAAAAAAGGAGCTAGCAAAGAAAGGAAGACACAGGAGTAGAGAGAAGGTTTCCAAGATTTTGTTGATGAATTAAATTCTGATTAATTTCCTAATCTTAGTATTATCATTTATTTTTTTATTTTACTTTTTTTTTGCAGTACTGGAGATTGAACTCAGGGGGATTCTACCTCAGAGCTATACCTACAGCCCTATTTTTTATTTTTTACTTTGAAACAGGTCTCACTAAGTTGCGGAGTGCCTCACTAGGTAGCTGAGGCTGGCTGCGAACCAGGATCCTCCAGTCTCAGACTCCCAAATGCTGGGATAAAAGTGTGCGTCACCACGCCCAGCTAGTATTATCATTTAAACTGGTTATATACTCCATAGATAACAATTCCAGAAATAAAATTTGCATCACACAATACATAATCTTCAGTCCAGCTGCCTCCTCCTCCTCCTCCTCCTCCTCTTCTTCTTTTGCTTTTGTCGTACTGGGGATTGAACCCAGAGCATTCTACCACTGAGCTATATCACCAGCCCTATTTTTTTATTCTTTGTTTTTTGAAACAGGTCTCACTGAGTTGTGGAGGGCCTTACTAAGTAGTTGAGGCTTGCCAGGAACTTGTGATCCTCCTGTCTCAGCCTCCCAAATATAGGGATTACAAGCGTGCGCCACCATGGCTTACTAGTCCAGCTTCTTTTGTTCATCGCTATGTTTGTGAGACTTCCCACATTGCAGGATGCATCAGTAAGTTGTCTTTTCTTATTGCTTTGTTTTGTCTTGTACCTACACTATAATACTTATTCTTTGTAATTTTAATGGAAATATGGGTTGTTTCCTGAGTCTCTTGTGAGTAAAGTAAGAGAGGTTTTTTGATGGCTATAAACATTCTTACACACACACACACACACACACACACACACACACACACGAATAGAATTTCTGGTCATAGACTATGTATGTATATTTAGTATTAGTAGATACTTAAAAATGCATTTTCAAAGCAGTTTAAAAATTTATTTTCTCCTCCTCCTCCTCTTCCTCCTTCTTTTTATGGTATTGGGAGTTGAACCCATGGGTATTCTACATCTGAGCTACACCCCCAGCCATATTTTAAATTTTTTACTTTGAAACAAGGTCTCACTAAGTTCAGAGGGTCTCATTAAATTGCTGAGGCTGGCTGTAAAACTGCAAACTTCCTGTCTCAGCCTCCCAAGTACTGGGATTACAAGTGTGTGCCACCATGCCAGACTTAAACATTTACTTTCTCACTTGCAATATATGAGAGTTCATTTTGCTTCATATCCTCGAAAATACTTGTTATCGTCAGTCTTTTTACTCTAATCATTCTCATGGTGGTGTTGTGATATCTCAATGCTATTTTAATTTGTATTTCTCTGGTGAATGACTTAAAAAAGAAAGAAAGAAAGAAAGAAAGAAAGAAAGAAAGAAAGAAAGAAAGAAAGAAAGAAAGAAAGAAAGAAAGAAAACTACTGGCTTCTCAATGCATTGGTAGCATTTATGTATTAGGTATTTTTCCAGGCACTAAGGAGAAGTAGTAGTGAATTAAACATTTGTGAGCAGCAGAAATCTGTTCCATGCAATTACTCGGCCTACCATGTGAAGGACATGTGTGCAGCATCTTTCAAGCCAGAATGTACTAACACATAATACAGAGACTCAAAATGGAGTCAATTCTGTCATAACTAACTAACTAACTAACTAACTAACTAACTAACTAACTAACTAACTAAATGACTAACTTCTTAAATCCAGGCAGTTATAAAGGAAGAATTTGCACACACAATTGTCTGATAATAACGATCACAAAAACTTTGGAAGACCACAGCCTTACACAAAAGCCACAACAGTCTTACACAAAAATTACTTCTGCAAGAACATCTGCCTTGTTCAACTTCAGACCTGTACCACTCTTGTTATTAATCCTTGTAGTCAAGTGTTATTGTTTTAAAACAGCTTATTTAGTCATCCCTATTGCACCTGTAACCCCCCCCACTTTGCCTCAGCTCCTTTGAATGCACTCAGAGTTTACTATGCCATGTGCATTTCCATTGCAGTGCTGTCTCTGATTTCCAAATAAATATCACTACTCATTGGAAAAATCTTTCTCAGACTATTATTTAGGTTGATATGAGCACATACCCTGTTTTTGTTACAAAGACCCTGAAAACTAAAGGACAGTTATTGAGGCCAAAGTACACAGAATAAGATAGAGAAAAAGGCAAGAAAAAAGGAGGAGAGGCATTCATGGTGTAGAGCATGGAAGCCTAATAAGGCTTATAGGCATAGTAGCATAGAGCTGGTGAAATCCTTGATAAGGACTTTAGAATTTATCATAACAGTAATAGAGAACTATTAAGCAGGGAAATGGCACATGTTTTCAAGCAGAGAAATAGCAAAATCTCCTAAAAGCCACTCTGTTTACAAAACTGGGGGTTGATTTAGAAGTGAGGCAAAAATGAATATAGGGAGGTGGGATAAAGAGGCTGAAGGTAATGATGGGCTGGTTGGGGCTGGTGGTGGCAACTGGGGCATTTGGTGGATTTGCATTGTAATTAAGAGGAAGAATGAATGAAGGGGTAAGGAAAAGGGTTACTAGCCTGAAAAACTGAGTAGATGGTGATCCCAATCACTGAGAAGGAAGATACATGTATAGATAGACAGGTATAGACATAGATATGACATTGTGGAATTGGTATCCTTATAAAAAGAGGAAGAAAAGCCAGGTTTGGTGGCCCATGCTTGTAATTCCAGTACTTGGGAGGCTGAAACAGGAGGATCACAGTTTTGAGGCCAGCCTCAACAACTTAATGAGACCCTCAACAATTTAGAGATACTTTGTTTAAAAAAAAAAAATATATATATATTTTATATATATATATATATATATGGGGGAATAGCTTGGAGGTAGAATCCCCTGGGGTTCAATCCCCAGCACAAAATAAATAAATAATTAATTAAAAATAAAGAGGAAGAGAGTCGGGCATGGTGACGCACGCTTGTAATCCCAGCATTTGTGAGGCTGAGACCGGAGGATTTGTGTTCGTGGCCAGCCTCAGCTACCTAGTGAGGCATTCAAAAATAAACAATAAAAAAAAAATACGGCTGGGGATGTAGTTCGAAGGTAGAATGCCCCCGAGTTCAATCCCCAGCACTGCAAATAAATAAATAGGAAGAGAAACTAGAACTAGCTCTCTCACAATGACACAGAGAACATAGCCTTCCACAAAAAAACAAAACAGCAACAACAAAAAAACTACTTTGGAACCAATTTGATAACACCATGATCACAGGCTTTTTAGCCTCCAGAACTGTTTAGAAGTCAATTCCTATTGTATAAGTATAAGCCATCCGCTCCACAGTATTTTACTATGCCAGCCCAAACTGACTAAAATAGAACTAACTAAAAAAAGATAACACTCTGGTGAGAGCTAATGCTATAAGTGGTAATCTGTCCTTTGTCTCTCAAAAATCTCAGATCTTCTGGGAGCATGTAATATGCTAAAGTGAGTTACTCAAAGGGCTAAATGTGTTATGAATCCCTCCATACATTTATTTGACATGGAAATAAATGTATGGAGGGGTGCATAACACATTTATGTTCCATATAAGACATTTTGAAACACATTTGCTGCATATAGATTCCTTTGGCCTACGTTGTAAAGACATAAGTGGGTCAAGTATACTTTCATATTCTCATTGACCTGGAGAAAATTTCACTTAAAATTACCTATTTTCTTTGGCTTCTGATTATAAATGGACAGATTAGGAATACTGATGCCAAGAATAGGGTGCACTGAATGGTGGACTTGAGTAGTGCAGTGAGTAGGAAGAGAATCTCCTGTTCATCTCCCTTCCTTTCTCTTCTCTATTCTCTCCTCCCCCTTCCTTCTTCCCATGTCCCTCCTCCCTCCTCCCTCTTCTCTCCCTCTCTTTTTTTGGGAGAGTGAACCCAGGAGAATTCTACTTCCCAGCTACATTATCATTCCTATTTATTTATTTATTTTATTTATTTATTTATTTATTTATTTATTTATTTATTTATTTATTTTTGTGGTACTAGAGATGGAACCTGGTGGCATTCTACCTCCGAGCTACAGCCCAGCCCTATTTTTTTATTCTTTATTTTGAAACAGGGTCTCACTAAGTAGTTAAGGGTCTCAATAAGTTGCTGAGAGTTGTGAGTCTGGGTATAGTTACCTGTTTTTCTGTATGAAGACTTCACTGTTTCCAGTTCTTCTTCTTTTTTTAGTTGGTGCATTGTAATCATATATTTTTGTTAGGTACAAGTTGGTAAGGGCATACATGCACATTTCTCATTTAACCCTTCCCCAATTCCTGCCCCACTCCCTCTTGCTCCCTTTTTCTCAAGTTCAGTTTACTGATTGATACGGTTGTGAAAGTACATCATGTGCATTAGAGTGTTTCCCTCCCCCCACCCCCATCACCTTCAGTTAAGTCACCTTCTTTGCTCATCTAAGGTTTCTCCTTCTTTGTCTAGAGTCCCTCTTATGTCCCACTTATCCCTAGTTTTTGCATATTAGGGATAACATATGATTTTTACTTTTTGTGACTGACTAATCTCACTTAACAATGTTTTCCAGTTCCATCCATTTCCCTGCAAATGACATGATTTTGTTCTTTATGGATGAGTCAAATTCCATTGTGTACATATATCATAGTTTTGTAATCCATTCATCTGTTGATGGACATCTTGGCTGATTCCACTGTTTGGAAAACAGTGGAGGATCCTCAGACTAATGGGAATGAACCTACCATATGATCCAGCAATACCACTTCTGGGTATCTACCTAAAAGAATGGAAACCAAACTATCAGCCTGATGCATGTATATCTATGTTTATAGCCACACAATTCACAATTGCCAAACTATGGAACACAGATAAACATGCATTGGTCTGATAGTTTGGTTTCTATTCTTTTGGGTAGATACCCAGCAGTGGTACTGCTGGATCATATAGTAGGTTCATTCCCATTAGTCTGAGGATTCTCCATACTGTTTTCCAAGGTGGTTGCACTAATCTGCAATTGCCCTGACATTGTATTAGGATTCCCACTTCTCCACACCTTCACCAGCATTTGTTGTTGTTTGTTTTTTTGGTGATTGCCATTCCACTTGGGGTTAGGTGAAATCTCAAGGTAATTCTTAGCAACAAGAACCATGAAGGAGGCATAACAATACCTGACTGTATATCTCAAACTATACTACAAAGCCACAGTAATAAAAACAGCATGATATTGGCACAAAAATAGACATAGACCAAAGGAGCAGAATAGAAGACTCAGAAACACACAGTCGATTGATTTTTGGCAAAGGAGTAAAAAACATACACTGGATAAAAGATAGCCTCTTCAACAAATGGTCTTCCATAGTTAACCATATGTGTTCCATAGTTAACCATATGCAGGAAAATGGAAATAAATCCCACTTTCTCACCCTGCACAAGAGTCAATTCAAGATGGATCAAATACCTGGAAGTCAGACCAGAGACCTGGCAGCTACTTGAAGAGGACATAGGACCAACACTTCAACACATAGACACAGGTAAAATCTTTCTCAACACAACCTCAAAGGCACAAGAATTAAAAGGAGGATCAATCCATAGGATTTCATTAAACTGAAGAGTTTCTATGCAGCAAAGGAAACTATCAATCAAGAACCTCAATAGAGCCAGGTATGGTAGCACATGCTTGTAATTCCAGTACTTGGGAGGCTGAGACTGGAGGATCTGGGTTTGTGGCCAGCCTCAGCTACTTAGTGAGGC
>PVLC010043716.1:0-12104 GCA_004027655.1 Graphiurus murinus
TCCCAGTACTTGGGAAGCTGAGACATGAGGATTGCAGGTCAAGGTTACTCTCAGCAATTGAGCAATCCCTGTTTCAAAATAAAAAGATAAAAATTGCAGCAGGCCAGCTGCTGCCTCAGTTTCCCTATCCTGCAGTCCGCACTGGAAGCTGAAACACAAAAGACAGACACACACGGACACACAGACACAGACACAACCTTGCAAGGGGAACAAATGTTCAACTTTATTAAGCAGCTTCGGGGGATATATAGTTGAAGCCAAACCTTGAATACGTGCACAACCTTCATTATCTCACAGGCCCTAAAATCCAGGAGGGCCACATCAATCAAGCTTAGAAGAAACAATTGTTACTTCCACCTTATCTTAGACCCCTTGATGGGGAAGACAAACAACACAGGTCATAAACCCTCAAACATTGAGATTCCTGGGAAGTTACAAATTTACTATCTCTAGGGTCGTATTATGAGTAACAGGCACTGGCTAAGTTAATTGTTTAAACAGCCTTGGCAGTAAGTAAGTGGATCTTAACTTTTGAGTCTTTTGAATTTAGCAAAAGTTTTCTTCGCTTCCCACAAAAAAATGGCTGGGGCTATAGCATAGAGGTAGAGTGTCCTTTGGTTCAATTCCTAGTACCAAAAAAATAAAAAATAATAAAAATATATAGAGAGAGGATCCTGTTATGTTCTCCAAGATGGTGTGCAGAGGCTCTGGCATGATCCCACTATTGCTATTCAATGTGGACACCTGAATGCATAATTCATTACATCCCTGAACTCCTGGGCTCAAGGAACTCCACTGCCTCTGCTTCCTCAGCAGGTAGGACTATATGTGCACACCATATGCCCAGCTTCATCCAATCTCTATTATTGTAACTACATAGTCTTGAAATAATTTAGATGGATTTCTCTCACTTTATTCTTCTCTTTAAAGACTGTTTTTAGCCATTCTAGTTCATTCCTCTTTCCATAAACATTTTAGAGTAATGTTGCCAATAGCTACAAAAAAACTTATAAGGATTTTTTTTTTTTTTTTTTTTTTTTGCGGTACTAGGGATTGAACTCAGGGGCGTTCTACCTCTGAGCTATACCCCCAGCCCTATTTTTTATTCTTGATTTTGAAACAGGGTCTCACTAAGTTGCGGAGGGCCTCACTAGGTAGCTGAGGCTGGCCGTGAACCCGGATCCTCCGGTCTCAGCCTCCTGAATGCTGGGATTACAAGCGTGCGCCACCACGCCCGGCGTATTTAATTTATTTCTAACTTGTATGCCTTTTCTTTTTCTTAACTTACCAAACTGTCTAGATTTCTAGTCATATGTTGAAGAAGAGTGATAAGACAGACAGACATCTCTGTCGTGGTTCCAGTCTTAGGAGGAACTCCTGCAGTCTTCCACTATTGAGTATAGTAGTAGCTGAAGGTCTTTGCAGATGTTTTTTTTTTATCAAGCTGAGAACATTCTATTCCCCATTCCCCATTCTTCCTGAAGATTTTTATCATGACTGCATGATTAGGTGTTAGCTTTGTTCAATTTTTTTTGGCATTGATTGACATGATCATATAGTTTCCCTTTTTAGCCTGTTAATACGGTAGGTTATATATATTGATTTAAAATATTAAACCAGCTTTGCATTCCAGGAACAAACCCCACTTGGTCATTGTGCATATGTTTCTTTATATGTTGCTGAATTCTGTTTGTCCAAATTTTAAGGATTGCTGCATCTATATTAATGAAAAAATCAGTTTACTTTTCTTTGCATGTGTGTTAAACCTGTATTTCTTTGGCCCAGGATGTGGTCTATATTCCCAAGTATGTGTATTCCATTGTCAAGTGGAGTGTTCTGTAAATATTGATTAGATCCTGTGGGTTAATGTGGTGTTGAGCTCTTTTATATTCTTGCTGATTTTCTGACTAGTTGTTCTATTGGTTGTAGAGAGGAGTTTTGGGTCCTTCAACTATAATTGTGGATTTGTCTATGTCTTCTTCAAGTTCTGTCATATTTTGCAGCTCTGTTGTTAGGATGTCTTTTTGGTGAATTGATGATTTTATCATTATTACAGAGTCTCTCTCCATTTCTGTTAACTTTCTCTGCTCTGAAGTCTACCTTGTCTGATGTCTTTGCGGGTGGTGGTGGTACAGTTTTGTTTCTGTGTCACTGCTGATGTACAGCATTGATTATCTGAATGTTTACAGTCATGTTAGGCTGTTCCCTTCCTCTTCCTTTGAGAAGTGAGAGAGAGTAGTCTTTTGCTAGGGCTTTTTTGTTTTGCTTTGTTTTTGTCTGATCCTTGTCCCTTCGGCATTTCTGTTTGCTGGCTTTCTAGCTCCAAGTGCCCATAGGATATATGAGACAAAAAGAAAACCCAGAGGACTCACCACTACGTTCTCTCTCAGGTCCCAAGGTCTTCAGCTGGTCTGTCTTCTTCTCTCCATTTTTTAGTATTATTACTTTGTTTTATATATAATGTCCAGGGCTTTTAGTTGTATTAAGCAGGAAGAATAAGGAAAAGCACTTCTATATCACTATAAATAACATTTGAAAGCTCAAGGTTCTATGGTACTTATTTTTACTATTACAAAGTAAAATCCTATTTATTTCTATGTCATTTTTAGTAGTAAAATAGAGTTTTATAGGATTTCTATTTGTTTTTGGTGCTTATCAGTAAAATGACAGCCTCTAACCTTACCAATGCAATCTTCAGCCTGGTGCAGTGGTGCACACTTGTAATCCCAGTGCTTGGGAGGTGGAGACAGGAGGATCGTAGGTTCATGGCCAGCCTCAGCAACCTCACAAGGGCCTCTGTAAATGTGAGACCCTGTTTCAAATTATAAAATAAAATTGGACTGAGGGTGTAGCTCAGAAGTAAGTTCAATCCCCAGTATATAAATAATAATAATAATAATAATAATAATAATAATAATAATAATAGATCTATCAAGTTAAAATCAGGCCATTAACCCTTATTTTCTCAGTTATATGTGTTAGGGGAAAGAAGTCAGTGGTTCTGCTAGATATTGTACTTCAGCATGGAAATTGGAAGCCTTATTCCAACTAATTAACAAGTTACATTAACAAATTCACAGGGAACAGTGAGGCTGTGCCCTGTGCTAGCAGTCTTAAAATAACAGAGAAGGGAAGACAGGTAGGCACAGTGTCCCAGGCCTGCAACCCCAGCTACTTGGAAGGCTTAGGCAGGAGGATTGCAAGTTTGAGGCTAGCTTGGGCAATTCAATGAGACTGTCGAAAATAAAAAATAAAAAGGTCTGGGGGTGTAGCTTGTGGTAGAGTACCCTAAATTTGATCTCCAGCACCACAAAAAAAAAAAAAAAAAAGAGAGAGAGAGAGAGAGAGAGAGAGAGAGAGAAAACCTTCATCTTGGGCTTGAATGAGAACCTGCCTGCCATAGTGGAGTACCAGCTCAGAATAATTGTTGTGCTCAACCAATCTGCAAAATCATCACAAAAACAACAGCAACAACAACAAACAGACAAAACTCAAACATACACTAAAAATATTGTTGTGGCCCAAGAACCTCAAGTGATTTTGATTATCAATGGAAAGAGCACAGGGCATACTCCTCTGTAAAACATCTTAATAAACATAGTTTATTCCTAGCAGTCACACTGAAAGACAAGGGCAGGGGACCATCTTACGGAAGCACGTGCGTGCATTTTCTTTAGGAACATGAGATCCCTCCTGGCAACAAGATGAGGTTCCCACACTGTCTGAGGGGGAAGGGTTGGCTTCCTTGAGGAGCTGGAAGCCACTCCCTGGAACATAAACAGCGGGGTTAGAGGTCTGGTGATCCGGAGAGCTGAGAATCTCTCTGTGTGTGCTTCCTGAACACAGTCTCTGAAATGTTATTAGTGAACTGGGTACACAGAAAGGGACACATCCCATCACGTCTCACTTTTCTGCCAGAAGGACTGCAAACTGGTTCGCAGAGTGTTGATTCTTTCTCTTTTCTTCTCCTCTCCCTCTCTCAGCCCTTTTTTCCCCTTCTCTTGGAAGAAACAGCAAACAAGCATGCAGACATGACGCGGAACTTGGTACATTGTCACATCTCAGGAATGACAACATAGCATCACCACAGTGCCTGTTCTCTGACTAGCTGTGCAGGTGCTTGGTAGCCACAGTATTCTATAGACAAGAAAAGGGTAGTAAAGAGATATTATTTAAAAACTTTATGTAGTAAATTTGACAAATTCCACGATGGCTATCCATAAACTATTCAAATTCATTTATATTTATTTTTGGTACTGGGGGGTTGAACCCAGGGGCATGCTACCTCTGAGCTACACCCATAGCCTTTTTTTTAAAAAAAAAAAATATTATTTTGAAACAGTCTCACGAAATGGCTGAGGCTGGTCTTGAACCTGTGCTCTTCCTCTCTCAGCCTCCCAAGTATTGGAATTACAGGCGTGTGCCAGAGTGCCCAGGTCAAGTTCATTTGTGAAGTATGACAATAAAATTATTAACCCAAAACTCCTAAAAGCCAGGGGTCTCTGGAATAAAAGGGCTTATTGAGCTGTTATAGATGTTAGCCAAAATAAACAAACAAAAAAGGACTGTATCCTGCAATTACTAGCACCAGGGCTAGGTAACAGTTGGAAAACATCTTCCAGACCAGAACTAAGAGCATTTAAAAAAAAATTTTAACAAGGATTTGGAAATTAAGGCATAAGTTATTTACATTGAACCTATAATGGCTATAGTTTAGATGGATGTGTTAGCTTTGCAAGCTGTGACCCAAAGCTTAAAGGCTGAAAGGTCTCTTGGTTCATGGTTTCAGGTTTCAGTCCATGGTTGGCAGGCTCCATTGCTTTAGACTTGAGGTAAGACAGAACAACATGGTGGAAGAGTGTGCCAGGGGAAAGCTGCCCAACTCCTGGCAGTAGAGAAGCAGAGAGTATAGAGGGAGGAGGACAGGGATAATATATAGTTCCCAAACAAGGACTCACTCTCTTCTCTTAGGTCCCACCTCCTACAATTTCTACCATCTCCAAGAGTCCACGTAATTCCAAACCCCTCAATGTACTCATCTGTGGATGAGATCAGAGCTCACGATCCAATCACTTCCCAGGGCTCCACCTCTGAGCAACACTGCATTTGGGGACTGAGCCTTCGACACATGAACTTTGGGGGGTCGTTTCAGATCCAAACCCTAACAAGGGGTGAGGTCAGGTGAAGTGGGCATGGGGAAGTTTTGGGATAGAAGGACAATGTGTAAGAAGAAGCCAGCTGCTGCTTCTGGGCTGACTGGGATTAAGATGTGAAGGTTTTGTGTTAATAGGGTAGGTGGTCTTGATGGCCAGTAGTGGTAGGATCTAAGTCAAGGTTTCAACATAAAAAGTCATTTTTATTGGTCTTTCCCACAACTGTTAGCTGATTAGCTTCCCTTATCTCTTCCCTCCCAGGATCTTCCGGTCTAGGTGATTAAATTTAGAGCATCTCGGAACTTTGCTTTTATCAAAGGAAATTTATAAGGAAAGCAACATCTGAAAGTGCGTCTCCAAATGGAACTGGGGAGGTGTTATGGGAACAGATCAGTCCTTAAGCACAGCTCCAACTGTTGCCTGAAGAATGTGAACTCTGGTTACCTCCATCAAGAGGCCACTGGACCCTTTCTGATAGACACTGTCATTCTGTTTGTACGTTCTGTCATTATCCAGTAACACATAGCCTCAGCCCCTTCTTGACCTTCAATGCCTCATGTGAGCCTCCACTTTTCCTGACATCCTGGGAGCACTGGTTCAGAGCTCTCTGAGCCTTCATCTCCTGAATTGCAATTCCTAAGACCCCAATAAAGTCCATTTTACTTTTGAAGTTTCTGAGCATGAATTGATCAATCAAAGAAATAGATAGCCTTAGCTGGGCATGGTGGTGCATATCTGTAATCCCAGTACTGGGAGGCAGAGACAAGGATCACAGATTGGAGGATGGCCTCAACAACTTAACAAGACACTCAGCAACTGAGCAAAACCCTGTTTAAAAAAAAAATAGAGCTGGGGGTGTAGCTCAGAGGGAGAATGCCCCTGGGTTCAATCCCCAATACCAAAAAAAAAAAAAAAAAGAAAGAAAGAAAGAAAAGAAGAAAACAAAACAATAACAAAAACCAAATAGATAACCTCAATAACTCTATCTATTAAGGAAACTTGAGTTTGAGTTTATTGTCAAAACTTTCTCATGAAGAAAAACTCAAGCCCAGATGACTTCGCTGGTGATTTTGGGGGGTGGGGGGGTATGGGAATCAAACCCAGGAGCATTTGATCTCTGAGCTACACCCCCAGCACCATTTTATTTTTTTATTTGGAAACAGGCTCTCACTAGCTTGATGAAAGTCTCACACTTGCAACCCACCTGTCTCAGCTTCCCAAATGAGAGGCTGTGTTGTGGGCTCCCTCCCCAAGATTGAAGACCAGGTAAGCAAATGTTCTCTCACTTCTCTATGGGGGACAGACAGTGCTGAAAGTTCTAGCCAGTGTGACATGGCAACAAGAGAAAATAAAAAGTATACGGACCAGAAAAGAAAAAGGGAAATTGTCCCTGTCTGCAAGCAACACTATAGTCTACGTAGAAAATCCTAAGAAATCTATTTTACTTTTTAAATTTTTTGGTGCTGGGCATTGAATTCAGGGTCTTGTGTACACTAAATATGCACTCTGCTACTCTGCTATTGAGCTATCCCTCTCTGTCCAAGAATCTATTACAAAAAAAAAAAAAAAAAAAAAAAAAAAAAAAAAAAAAAAAAAAAAAAAAGCCAGGCATGGTGCTGAGACAGAAGGATTGCAAGTTCAAAGTCAGTCTCAGGAAACTGAGTGAGGCTCTCAGCAACCTAATGAGACCCTGTTTCCAAATACTGGGGGTTTAGCTTGTATATAGAATGCCCCTTCATTCAATCCTCAGTACTCCCAACACCTGAAAAAAAAAAACCTCCACAAACTTCCATAACTAATAAGCAAGTTCAATAAGGTTACAAAGTCAATATACAAAAACTCAATTGGATTTCTATATACTAACAATGAATAATTAGAAGTGCATTTTAAAATACCATTTATTGTAGCACCAAGAATATGAAAACTTAATAAGGGATAAATTTGAAAAAAGATGCGCAAGAGCTATGTAATGAACATTGCTGAGAGAACTTCAGAAAGACTTAAATGGAGATAAGTTTTGCTCTCATGCATCTGAAGACCTAGTATTGTTAAGATGTCATTTCCTTCCAAATCAATCTATAGATGGAGAAAATCAGGGGTGCAAGCCGGGCACAGTGGCGCATACCTGTCATCCCAATACCTGGGATGTTGAGACAAGAGGATCACAGGTTTGAGGTCAGCCTAAGTAACTTTGTGAGGCCCTTAGCAACTTAGTGAGACTCTGTTTCCAAATAAAAAATAGAATAGGACTAAGGGTGGGAGTGTGGCTTAGAGGTAGAATGCCCCTGAGATAGAGTGCTGAAAGAAAAAGAAAAGAAAGAAAGAAAGAAAGAAAGAAAATCAGGGATGCTGATTCTAAAATTTATATGCACATACAAAAATATTTATACAGAAATGCAAAATTTTTATGGAATAGCTTTTTAAAATTTGAAAAAGAAGAATAAAGTTGAAGAGAGTCCAGAGACAGAATAACATATATAAGCTCAACCAATTTTGAAAAAGATGCCAAGCCAATTGGATGAGGAAAATATAATCTTTTCAACAAATGGTGCTGGAGTCATTGGTAATCATGTGTTATAGTTTGGATCTAAAATACCCCTAAACTAAGGGTGGTTGTTCACACCTGTAATCTCAGTACTTGAAAGGCTGAGACAGGAGATCACAGGTTTGAAGCCAGCCTCAGCAACTTAGTGAGAACCTGTTTCCAAATAAAAAATAAAATAGGGCTGGGGATGTAGCTTGGAGGTAGAATGCCCCTGGGTTCAATCTCCAGCACCAATAAATAAATAAATAAACAAACAAATAAATAAATAGAAAGTCCCCCAGCCCTGTGTTAAAGGTTTGGCCCCCAGTTCATGGTGCTATTGGGAGGTTGTAGAATCTTTAAGAGGTGGGACTTAGTTGGAGGAAGTTAGGTAATTGGGGCAACCCCTTGAATGGGATTTTGGGACTTGGCCTCTTCCTTTCTTTTCACTTCCTGGCCACCATAAGGTAAAGAGGTCTCCTCTACCAAGTTCTCCCACCATGACATACCCTGCTGCCACAGGTCTGAAGTAAAAGTGCCAAACAACCGTGAGGAGAAACCTCCCCTTCCTTCCTTTTTCTTTTTCTTTTTCTTTTTTTTAACTGGGGATTGAACTCAGGGGTGTTCTAGATCTGAGCTACAACCCTAGTCTTTTTTATTTTGAAACAGGGTCTTCATAAGTTTCTGAGGTTTTCATTAGGTTGCTGAGGCTAGCCTTGAACCTACAATCTTCCAGGATCAACCTCCCAAGAACTAGGATTACAGGTGTGTGCATCACTGTCATTTTCTTAAAAAGTTAAACACATGCAAAGCGTGATGGTGCACACTTATGATCCCAGTACTTGGGAGGCTGAGACAGGAGGATCACAGGTTCGTGGCCAGCCTCAGCTACTTAGTGAGACCTTGTTTCAAAATAAAGAATAAAAAATAGGGCTGGGGGTGTAGCTCAGAGGTAGAAGGCCTCTGGATTCATTCCCCAGTATATATTAAAAAAAAAAAGTTGAACATGCACATACCTAAAAATACACCTATATGACCCAGCCAGTCCAATCGGTGGTACCCAAGATAAAGGAAAGTCGTACAGTGACCTGCACATGGAGCTCAGAGCAGCTTTATTCGTAGTGGCCGTAACTGGACGCCCCCTGGATGTCCATAAACAAGTGGGCTGATGAGCAAAGTCTGGGGTAGTCACCTAGTGGACTATTTCTCTGTGATAAAATAAAAGGACTATTGATAGATGCAACACAGATAAACTTGAACATAATTATACAGAATGAAAGAAGCCATATGTTTCAAAAATTATGCTTTGTGATTCCATTTACAAAAACAAAACAAATTATTATTTATATAAAGATTTCAGGATGGGTGCATTGGTGCATGCCTGCAATCCCAGTACTTGGAAGGCTGAGACAGGAGGATCGCAAGTTTGAGGCCAATCTCAGCAACTTAGCAAGACCTCATTTCAAAATAATAATAAGTAAATTAAATAAAATAAAACAGGGCTGGGGGTGTGGTTCAGAGGTAAAACATCCTAGATTCAATCCCCAGTACCTAAATAAATAGATGAATACATAAATAATTTCAGGGTCTTGGAAGGATGGATGCAGAAGCTAGAGGGAGAGTCTTTATCAAGGTAAGTCATTATGGTAAGGGTAGTTAAGGAGAAGGGGTAGCATGAGGAGGGAAAGATATTTTACGCTTTTTTAAAGTCCTTCAGCCCTGGTGTAGCCCAGAGGTGCTCTGTGTTATAAAGTTTTAGGGGTGAAGGTCCATCTAAACATATCTTTCTTACTTAATTTTTACTGGAGCTGGCTAGATGTTTCTTCCTCTTCTGAGGCTGTCGAGTCTTTCACACCACATCAGCTGCAAGGCTTGCAGCCTCTCTGCCTCCCCACCTGCACAAAAACATATGCTTCTCAGATCATGGAAAATGTGTTCTAAGTGCTTATTTTAGATTGAGAAAGCACCACTCTAATGCCCATGTGGCTGCTGAGTCTGCTCTCATCTGTGGTTTCCTCACAGCCGAATGGTCCTGCAGCCCCTCCCTCTACCTTTAATTAAGCCCTCCTCCTCCCATTTCTGACGGTCTGTCTCAGAATGACCTACTAGGGCTGGGTGTGGCAGCACATGCTCATAAACCCAGTACTTGGGAGGCTGAGACAGTAGGATTCCAGGTTGAAGTCCAGTTTCAGCAATTTAGTGAGACCCTGTTTCAAAACGAAAGATAAAAGAGGGCTGGAAGTGTAGCTTGGAGGTAGAAGCCCCTGGGTTCAATCCCCAGCAACAGAAAAAGAATAACCTACAAGAGCATGGTTGCCATGGAAGAGGAGGGGGCCCTGCCTTGGAGGAGGCCCCAGTGGAGCAGCACGCACCTGGAGGCAAGGCCAGCAGTCCTCACAAGGCCACCAGAGCGGCAGAGAGATGCCGTAGCCTCCACCTTGCCCTTATTCCCGAGTCTCCTCAGGTTTCTCCAGCTATCCGATGCCTCCTGTCTCCAGTTTCCTCGGGATCAGTGCCTGAGCTTTGACTGTGAGCCTGAGCCTAGGGCTTCCTGCTGGGGCCTCTGAAAATAGCTTTTCTTTTTTCCTTAACTCTTTCCCAGGGCACTCTTCCAGCCTTGTACTCAGATTTCCCCTGAGAATGGACAGCTTATACCATTCTGCAGAAACAAGGAGCTTAGACATGAGTGTATGGAAAATTGTGTGCAGATGTGTTTGGGCTTTGGATGCTCAGAGCCTTCCAGGGACTAGTCTGATAGCTGCTTTGCGATACTGCCAATGGTTTCCCGCTTGGGTCTTGCTACATTCTAGTTACTAGGAACATGTAGGGATGAGGCAGACAAATTCACACCATCGATTCCCTACTGTTTGTTGTTATTATTGGTGTGTGTGTGTGTGTGTGTGTGTGTGTGTGTGTGTGTGTGTGTGTGTTGGTACTGGGGATTGAACCCTTGAACCCAGGAGCATTTTACCTCTGAGCTAAACACCAATCCCTTTAAAAAATTTTTTTTTTATTTTAAAACAGAATCTCGCTAAGTTGCTGAGGCTGGCCTCCAACCTGAGATCCTCCTGTCTTAACCTCCCAAGTACTGGGATTACAGGTATATGCCACCATACCCGGCTTCCCTGGTGGTTTTCTTCAAGCAGTTACCTCCATTCCCAGACACTTCACCAGTGAGACGGGTGGCTATTGCCTTTGCCTCTGCCAGAGACCGCCAAAGGCCAGTTGGTGATCATACAATTACAGGTGTTGAGGGGTCACTACTAAACTCTTTGAGGGAATACTTGAACAACCGAGAGTGTTCTCATTTCACTCAACCCCAGGGCTGTCAGAGCCAACCTGGCCATATCTGAACGCGGGAAGCCAGTCCCAGACTTGACAACAGGTGCGCATAGATAAGGCAGTTAAATCAGCTTCCCCTTTTCTAATTTGAGAGGTTTCATGTTGAAGAAAATCAGAGCGTTGAGGTTGCAGAAGACCCAAATGCAGTTGCCATGAAGCTGGGCTGTGTTCTCATGGCCTGGGGACTCTCCATTCCCCCCACTATTCTCTGGGCAGCCCAGGTGTTACCGGGTGAGTAAGATGTTTGAATGTTGCCAGGGAATGGAGCTCTGCCTGGCTCTGGGAAAAGACCCCAAGGAGAGAGGCAGAGACTAACTCCAGCCTTCCAGACTGTCCTGGTGGAGTAAGGTGGCTATGTATGAGAGAGGTTGGTGTGCAGGATGGAATGCCTCTTTAGGAATATAAAAATCTCCAATCTTTCCTAAGAGCACCCTCTAACAATGCCTTCTGTAGCTGCAGCTTCGACGCTGACTATTCTGATAGAAGTTTCCTGAAAGAGTGAGCTGCACTGGCTCTGCTTCCTCACATCCCACTTGGTTTTCCAAGTTTGTATCTGGCTGCAATTCGACTCACTTTCATGGAGTGCAATGGCCTCCGTGTGGACCAGGTCACACATGCTGCTGTTCTTGTCCTGCTGGGCTTCTCTGCTGCGCAGACTCTGTGGCTCCCTCCCTCTTCCTTCTGTTCTCTATCCCTTGACTTCCATTTCCTCCCTGAACTTCATGGACTTGTCTTGGTCTCTTGGAAGCTTCTTTCTCTTTCCTTTAAACTTGAGTGTTCTCTACACTTACATCCTGGTCTCTCTCCTCTTCTTTCTTTCTGCAGCTTCCTTCATGAGCTTATCGTCTATATAACTTTTGCCACAATAACCACATAGTTAAGAGCTCCAGATCATGTCTCCAACCCTAATTGTGCTTTTGATCTTCATATTTAAATATCAAGCCTTACACAGGACATATCTACCTGCATGTCTCACAATTCTCTCAACACAATAAGACCAAAGCTGAATTCATCTGTCTTCCTGGTCTCTGCCTCCTCTCCTCCTCCTCCTGCTCCTTTTCTCCTCCTCCTTCTCCTCCTCCTCC
>PVLC010043717.1:0-12442 GCA_004027655.1 Graphiurus murinus
GGGCCCGCTGTTCCCAGCGTCTGGGTGGCCCCCTAGGCTCCTGGTCCTGCCCTTCCACAGCCTACCTCCTCAGCGGCGCTGAGCCCGGCTGCTGCCTGCCCCGGGGGAGCCGGGTCGGCGGGGGTCCGCCTGGGTGCTGTGTCCCGGGGCCCGCTGTTCCCAGCGTCTGGGTGGCCCCCTAGGCTCCTGGTCCTGCCCTTCCACAGCCTACCTCCTCAGCGGCGCTGAGCCCAGCTGCTGCCTGCCCCGGCGGAGCCAGGTCGGCGGGGGACCGCCTGGGTGCTGTGTCCCGGGGCCCGCTGTTCCCAGCGTCTGGGTGGCCCCCTAGGCTCCTGGTCCTGCCCTTCCACAGCCTACCTCCTCAGCGGCGCTGAGCCCGGCTGCTGCCTGCCCCGGTGGAGCCTGGTCGGCGGGGATCCGCCCAGGGCGCGGAGCACGAATTGCTCCGCGACGGCGTCTTTTCTTGTCCTCGCTCTGCTTTCTCGATCTTCTTTATTTGTTTGTGGTTCAGATTTCGCTTTTTTCCTTTTGTTGAAAAGATCTTTTTATGGTAAATTTAGATCCAAATCAGGGCGTTTGTGAAAGGATGGTTCACTCCGTCGCCATCTTGGATCTCTCCTCTTGTTCTTTTTTTGAAGAAAGGAGGATATGCCCTGTATTAATCAAGGTTCTCAAGAGGAACCAAATCCACAGGATATGTATATTATAAAGAGGTATTTATTGAATTGGCTTACACTCAGAAGTCATGTGGTCCCACATGGTCACCTCCACCTGGAAGACTGGAGGAACTAGCAGCTGCTGGAGCAATCCAAGAAGCTGGAGCCTCAGAACATGAGGAACCAAGGATGCAGCCCCAGTCCAGCACAGAAAGGCCTGCAAAATCCCTGGAGTACTGTCGGTGAAAGTCCAATTAGAAGAGTGAAGGAGTCAAAGTCTGATATCCCCAGGTAAGCACAGCATCAGATACACCCACTCAGGAGGAACACAGCTTGCCTTCATACTGCTTCCTCCTACTTCCACTCTTTGCTCCATCCTGACCCCTAGCCTAATTAGATAGTGCTGCCCACACTCAGAGCAGGATTTTCCCCCTCAGTCTGCTGCTCCACATGCCAATCATCGCATCTTCAACACACCCCAAAGTCTCCCAATTCTAAGCATCTCTTAGTCCACTCAAGTTGATAGTCTAGATTAACTATCGCATGCCCTGGCCCCTACCTCTTCTCTTGGGAAGTAGGATTCAAAGGACTCCTCATGCCAAAGACACTGTCCCCGCAAATCCTCTTTTAGCCTATCTATTGATGTATCTCCAATGTTTCATACCTTCAGTGTGGATGTCGGACCCAAGAGCTACAAATCTATTTGGGGCTGTGTCTTCTGTAAATTGTGTAATCTTGGAACCATGGCTAACACTTCCATCTGAATGTCCTATCCCATAGACAAGTTAAGCCTGCCCCTGCTTCTCACAGCAGCTAGTGTGCAATGCATACCTCAACTGCCAAAGTGGCTCTTATGTGGAATCTCTTCTCTGAAAATGAGTCTTCCCAGCTCTAGTCCTACCTCCTTCAGACTGCCTTCCCAGATGGCCTTCGTGGATGGTGACATCACTCAGCCCACACTCTGATATCTGCACAAGTGGCACAAAGTCTACCTTTCATATAATAGATCCTCTGTGATTGATATTTTGGGGGGTATGTATGTGGTACTGGGGATTGAACCCAGAGGTGTTCTACCTCTGAGCTATACCTCCAGCCCTATTTAAAAAAAAAAAAAATAGGGTCTCACTAAGTTGCTGAGGGCCTCACTAAATTGCTGAGGCAGGCTTTGAACCTATGTCCCTCCTATCTCAGCTTCCTCAGTTCTGGGGTTACGGGTGTGGGCCACCATACCCAGCTTGTGACTGCTTTTTGATTCATTTAGTTGAAGAGACCATCAACTGCGGCTGCATCCCATCACCTATCCCCATCAGATCCACGGTCACCCTTCTTCTAATGAAAGGAGAAGTCAACAGGGAGACAGGGAAATAGGCTTCACCTAGCTCTGCCATCCAGTTGACTGTGGCCTTGGATAATTTCCTTCCTCTATCTGAGTCTCCTCATCTCTAGATGAAGGAACTGCATGCGGTGACCACGCATGCCCTTCCAACTGCTGAGCTCTGAGCCACTGAAAGTTGCTTAAGTCGGTGCCTGTTTCATGCTGGCCTGCCCAGATGTTTTAATTCAGAATTTCCCGTGCAGTAATCAGTCTCATCATGTTATTTCCTGTCTGCACTTCTAACCTCCTTCATTTGGGATCATTTGTATTGCCTTTTTGTGTTGCTCATGTTTACCCAGGGCCTGATTTAGAATCATCTGCAAATTTCATCAAAAGGCGGTTATTCACCACCTACCTAGGGAAACTTCCCAGGCCAAGTGAAATAGCAACGGCAAGGCTTGGTTCTGATCACCTTCTTCCTTTTCACGTGTTTCTCTAAATAACTGCTCTCAAAGTGTTAGCCCTGTCCTGAAAATCCTTGATTCTGGGTCAGACAGACCTAAGAAGGAACCTTAACGAATTACTTAACCTTTACATAACCTTTCTGCATTTCAGTTTCTTCATCTGGGAAACAGGAGTAGTAACACCCACCCTGAAGGGTTGTTTGGAATATTAGAATTACATGTGGCATACGGAGCAGCCTGATACAGGGCCTGGAACCACTTACTCCCCTTTCCTGCTTCCCATCTCTTAAGACTTTGTGAATAGCGATCGAGCAAGCAGAGATTTTTGCTTCTGAACTTAAACTCTTCTCTCTCTTTTTGTGAATAGCATTATGAGGCTTTTTCTTAGCAACATATACTATTGCCCATATGCTTCTTAGCATACTCCTAGGCATAAAATGCTTATCTTTAGTCTGCTAATAAAGAGGAAAAAGAAATCCAGGGTCTCTCTAGTGAGTGGCCTTGAGGGAGTTATTTAACCTTGCTAAGCCCCCTTTTATTTAGCTTTTCTAAGTCTACGCATTTTACATTACTATGAGGATTAAATGAAATAATACGGGTATAAGGCCAGACTATAATATGTGCTCAATTCATCACATGGATCTGGATTTGAATTTCCCTTTTACTAACTTAGAGAGCACGTTGAGACCTAATTTCTCTGTCAAATGGAAGTAACAATTCTTATCTTTAGTGTAATTGCAAGGGGTCTATGTGACAACATGAGTGGACGTACCTAACACAGAGGAGCTCAGTGTATTCCCTCCCTTTTCCTGAACATTTTTGTGTTGTGTTGTCATGGTTAGGAACAGGAAAAGAACACAATGATAAAGTAGAAATTCACAAAAACAAATGTAGGTGAAACGTATTTCTTTCTTTGGATGGTTACTAAGAGCTAAACTTGGGATTTGGTCAAAGTATCAAGATGGTTCTGCATAAATAAAAAGTTTACGAGACGGTCACATTTGTTTCATATCAAAATCACTCGGATCCAAAGATGCATTCCAAGCAGTTGACATCTAGTTCATTTGAATGCTAATCCAATTTTTAAGAATTAATCCAAACTTTACAAGAAGCTGATCTCATGTATCTTTCCAGAACATCCTACTCCCAGTTGATTTCCTGGGAAGGAAGTGGGTAGTCTGGCTGTCAGAATCAGAACTGAAGACATGCCCCCTCCTCATTTGGGCTGGAATCTGCAGCTTCATGAAGGGTTGAAGCAACCTAATTGAACCTCACAGATTATTCCTGCCTCAATCTTTCTGCCTTTCATTTAAGATGGATGGATGGATGGATGGATGGATGGATGGAAGGAAGGAGGAGGAGGAGGAGGAGGAGGAGGAATAGAAAAGGGAAAGGGAAAAAAGAAAAGGAAAGGAAAGGCATGACTCATGTACATTGCTCCTGCAGCATAGCTCACGTCCTTTCCTGCAATCATTGGGTTCTAGATCTCCAACACTGGAAGGCTCCTCAGAAAGCATTCCTCTTCCTTCCTATCTAGCAGCCACTCAATTCCATCCACTCCATCCTCTTGCCATTTCCCAAATGTGTCTCCTTCTCTTCATCCCGGCTTTTCCTCTGCTAATCAATCCTTCCTCACTTTCCACCTTAGGCTATTGCATTTGTGTCCCACATCTTCAGGACTGTACCACCCTGTATAATGTGGTCAGAATCTTTATACTATGTCAGTAGGGTCATACCATGCCCTGCTTGAACCCTTCCAGTGGCTCCTCTCAGGACAAAACACAAAAGGCTTTCCTAGGCTGCTGCATGCTTGGTGTGTTCTGGCCCCTGCTTATTTCTTAGGACTCCTCCCCCTGCTCCCACCTCCATTGTACATCACAATTAACTTTGAATTTCATTTTTATTTATGGAAAGCTTTAATGTACCTGGCCCTCTCCTGGAAGCCCTATGCATATGCACCCTTCAATACTAACATACCAAGTACTATGTTAATTTATGTCTTTACATGATGATGTAAGACTACAATGCATATATAATAAAAGTATATATATATATATATATATATATATATATATATATATATATATATATATATATATATATATAAAAGACTAATATAATCTCTTTAAGCTTTTCTTGACCTCTCGGTTTAGTCCTTGGGAGTCATCTGCTCCCTGGTCAATGGTTCCACACACTTCACTTTGTACCCACTGTGTCTCTACTCACTTAGAGATATCTATTTGCCTGTCTGTTTCCACCACTATACTCTGAATTCCTGGAAAGTTAAAGCTATGTTGTATTACCTTGGTTCCCATGTTTATAAAGTAGGTGTACATATATTCACAGGCTGGAGATGTTCACTTACTCTTTGCTGTGTGTGCAGCACTGGAGATCTGAAGGCCAGCTAGCACCCCACACCCAGAAGCTTATAGCCAGCAGGTGCAGCCAATACACAGAGAGGTAAATAACCATGCAATGTGGCATGGTTAAAGGAAGCACAAGATTGGCCCTGACCAATCTGGATGGGGAAGGAGAGGAGAAACACACTTCCAGAGAAGATAAATATTTTTTCATTTAAATTTGAATTGTGTTTAGACTTACAGATTTATGGTTCAAGATGGCAGATTGAAAATCAAACCCATATAAGATCCCATTGAACAGACAACACAATTGTACAAAATGAATGCATAAATCCTAGTTATTTCTAATGTTAAAAAAAAGAGGGTGGTTTCCACATCAGACTTACACTAATTTCTAAAGGGTGGAAAGCACATTGGATCACTGAAGCATAAGCTAGAGCCCAAGGATTTAGTGTGAGACACAGACAGAAGGCTGCAGTGAGTGTGGGAGCTGTGTAACTTGATTGGGTCCTGAACAGGCTCTGAATGGGAGCCTGAGAGAGCTTGGGATGGCCAACGTGAGGGAGTCAAGACTAGCCTGGGAAGGAGTCTAACTTGGCATGAGATGGAATAAGAAGGTCCAACCCTGTCCCTCAATAGTTTCTTTCTATTTTGTGTGTGTTTTGTATTCTTCCTGTTATTCTCCCATGGCTGATATGCCTGGAGCTGGCAGGAGGGGGTATCATTGCACATAGCTGCTTAGCAGACAATACCCTCCCTCCACGCCCCACCACTTGGCCCACTTGGTTCCAGCCACCACCAAATAGCTGCAAAACTACACCAGGCCTGCTGAAATGGATGGATCGGAGTTGAGTCTGTGCCACCTGTGATATCAGGAGCCAGCCCCGAGGGTGGTCTGAGAAAGTGGTGAAAAGTGCAGGCAACTCCCCACCAGTTCTGCCTAAGTTGGGGACCCCATAGCTGTAGCTGCATTTGTGGCTGCCCGGGGGCAGCTGATTCCAGAAGCACTGCTTTTGGGGCCAGGCAGGTTTGTCATCATGTCAATGATGGCTAGCTCTATCCCAACCACCAGGCTGAACCCTCAACCATGAGGCCCCAATAAAGACGCTGCCTGAATGTTGCTGGTTCAAACCTCTCTTTATTATCTCTCTCTCTCTCTCTCTCTGGGATCAAGGGCACTACACAAGCAGTAACAAATACAGCACAGAAGTCGTCTCTCCAAATAGTGCCTTTCCAACAGACTCCCAATAACCCCTCTCTCTAGCAATCCGTCTTCCACTAGCAACCCACAACTTTTCCTCCCAGAACTTCCCCAGCAACCCACTCCAGCAACAACCCACCCAGCCTTTCCCCAACAACAACAACTGGGCGAGAGGCGGAGGCTCTTAAAGCCGCGCAGGGCCTAAGCCACGAGGCGTCTCATACAGCTCTCACCTGGGCCGGCCACGAGTCGGGCGTGCTGGTGCATGCGCTCTGGCGGGGGCAGCCCTAGAATGTTTTCCACCTGCAGCCGCTTCTGGCACTCTGCCAGGCGCCATCTAGAGGCGAGGTCAAGCTGGCCGGACTAGGCCCCCGACATCTCCCCCTAACTGTTTATATATGAAGTGGCCATAGATGGTGCCTGTCTTAGGTGGTCGGTCCCTAGCAGTCATCCTTACCCGTCCTTAGAACAGTGGTATCAAGACCACCTTCCTGTCTTAGGTTGGTATGATGCTGAGTCCGATCACACCCGTCCCTGGCTACCGATCTAATAAGCCACACTCCAGGGGAGATGCCAGCCTCAATGGCCGCGAATGCTGGTACAATCGCTTACCGCTGCTAACTCTGACTGGCCCACAGAAGACACATGCACCGCACCAGCCCGACAGTGGCTACCAAGAGATGTCAACAGAGCTGGAAAATCCATACAGGCACCCAAATGGTTACAATGGCAATAAACCAACAAAGGGGTTAACTGGAGAGTTCAGATAAGTCCAATCGCTTCAGACAGCGCTGAAATGTACACACAAGTGCTCAAACGGTTACATAATAACCAGGTTACAAAGGGGTTAACTGTGGAGAGTTCTGTTAAGTCCAATTGCTCAAAGGGGTAAACTGTGGAGAGTTCTGTTAAGTCCAATCGCTCAAAGGGGTAAACTGTAGAGAGTTCTGTTAAGTCCAATGAAAAGTCTTATAGACGGTAGTGGAAACGCAGAAGTCTTGCATCAATCTAAGTTGTATCCAAGCTCCTAGGAAGGCTGCGTCGTAGCTTCAGCACTCCTCCTGGACGCCACGCTGCCATCAGGCCCGCAGTCATCAGATGTACCAGCGGTGCTAGTCTCATCTTGACTCCTCAAGGGCTCCGCCGCAGGTCTCATCAAGCGCTCAGGAACCCAAATCGGGACATCCTTGCCCTGCGGGAATATACAAACAGAACCTCTCCTCCAAATTAACACAGGGTCGGGGCCATTCCAGGCTCCCGTTAGGATGTCTTTCCATAGGACCTTGGCCTGAGGTCGGTCCACACAGCCGGCATGACGCTCAGCTGCCAACCGGCCTGAAGAATCCAAGGTCAGAAAATTCAGGACAAAGAGAATAACACTGAGTTTGTCTTTGGGGGATTTAAACCACACCCCAATTCCCCCTTTCTGTTTATACAATGCGTTCTTGATGGTGAGATGTGCCCTTTCCACGATACCTTGTCCCTGGGGGTTATAGGGAATGCCATGAGTTAATGTAACATTCATCTGCCGCAGGAAGGAGACAAAAGGCCGAGAGGTGTAAGCTGGCCCATTGTCTGTCTTGATATGTCTGGGCAGCCCCCATGCAGCAAAAGCCTGTAGGCAATGAGAGATAGCATCTCTAGACTTTTCACCAATATGGGCTGATGCAAAAATTATTCCAGAACAGGTGTCTATGGATACGTGCAGATATTTCAGTGTCCCAAACTCTGGGACATGCGTCACATCAGTCTACCAGATAAAATTAGGCATTATGCCCCTGGGACTGACCCCAAGGGTAGGCTGAGGTAACAGTGTCACACAGTTTTGACATTTAAGTACTATTTCCGGGGCCTGTGCCCTGGTTAATTTAAATCTTAACCTAAGGGTGTTAGCGCTGACATGAAATTGCTTATGAAAAGCTTCGGCTGCCTGCAGGTCATTAACGAAATGAAAGATGAATTTTTCCCATGAAAGGGAATCAGCCTTGCTGTTCCCCCACACTAACGGCCCTGGTAAGGATGAATGGGCTCTGATATGGCCGATAAAAAATGGATCTGTACGTTGTCGAATAAGCTGTTGCAAAGAGGTAAGGATTCAGGATGTCCCTGCAGCCACTCCAGAGGGTCCCCATTCTGGTCTCTGATGAGCACCTGCTTCACCTATGACAAGGGCAAGCAGCCTAGCACATGTGCAACAGACTAGCATGACAGTGCAGAAATTCTAGTCACTGAACAGATGACTACACCTCGCAGGCCTGCCCCCTTTTGTCTATATAGTAAGTGCTCCTCTCACCCTTGGGGAGCCAAAGCAAGCTCTATCCCATATACTGCTTCCCTTTTGCTGTAGCATAAGCCCTAATAAAGCCTCATTAAGATGGTTGTATCTTGCCTAATGGTGATTTCTATCTTTTAGGCTGAGTTGGTTGCACTAAGAGTTGTTTAATACTAAGTGAGGCTAGCACTGAGCTGCTGGCAGTCAGAGCTGCTGGAAGAGCAGCCAAAAGCTGCTGGAACAGCTCCTGAGTTTTGAAGAGCTCTGCTCACGGTAGCCACTGAGAGCTGCTGGCACTCAGGGCTCAGAGCTGGTACTGAGAGCTCAGAACTACTAGCACTCAAGCTAGAGCTGCTAACACTAATGGAGCAATCCTTTTCATGATTTCTATCCAAATTGAACAAAAACCCTGCATTTGATTGGTAACAGGTGGGGAATGGGGGCAGAGGTAGAGAAAAGTTCAAGGTAAATCCACAAGGCATCCCTGATCTCCCTGTAAAAACTATGGGGGCTCAAAATAACTGGTCTGCTCCCACCATGCACAATAAAGACAAGCCTGCCACTCAAAAGACCTGCTCCTCCATCAACTGCTGTCTGGAGAAAAGCACTGTTGAGAAAATTGATCTGCTGGATTACCAAAGGAAGCCATGCCAGCAGCTACCTATGCCACTGAACAGGAGATTCGCAAGTAAAAGCAAACCAATTTAGTCCACATTTGAGGAACACTGAGAAGAAATAAACAGACAAACATACAAAACAACTAAGACTAATAAACAACAAGGATTTTAAAAGAACAAGAATAAGCAAGAAACAGAAGAGAACTTTCAAATTAAATGTAATCAGTAACATCTGAGAAATCTGAGAAGTTATTATTGCTATGAGAAACAGGAGAACAAGGGTCCTTGGAAATGTAAACTATGTTTGTCAACATTTTTAAAGAGTCAGTAGAAGGGATAAATATTAGATTGGTCATGGTTAAAGACCAAATTGGTGACCCTGAAGATGAAGTCAAGAAAATCCCATGGAGCATGGAGCAAACAGCAAAGAGAAGAAACAGAGGGAAAATTAAAAGTTAAACTAAATGGAGACTAGACCCAGAAGACTCAGCATTCCTCTAGTGGGAAATTCAGACATGGAAAAAAATGGGTGCAGAAGTTAGTGAAGGCCAAACAGGGACAGATATTATGGAAGGGAAATTTTTTTTCTTGTCCTAAACAGAGATATAATTCTGTATATTGGAGGAACCATTTCCCTGTAAACAAAGCAAACAAATAAAAAACTGAGATCCAGTCGTAATCTGGTGAAATTTCAAGGAGAAACCCTAAAAGTTGCCAAAGGCAACTGATATGGCAGTAAAGGTGCCTATAAAAGACAAAAATCAGACTGCACTCAGAATCCACAGATGTGGAGGATGTTCTCCAAAGTCAGGAGGGAACCTAAAATTCTATGTGTGATATGAGGCTAATTAAAGAAATTCCAAGACTTCAAAATATTATCTGACAGGCAAAATAATGATTTCTTTCATCATAGAACCCCATTGAAAGTCTCAACATCCTAATTCCAGAAACCTATAAATACGTTGCCTTACATGACAAAGACTTTACAGGTATGATCAAATTAAGGACCTTGACATGGATTATTAAGAGTGACACACTCTAATGCATATGTTAATTAGCTTGTATACTTTGTAAAATTTAAATACATTGTAGATTCCAAAATATCATGTCATATACCATAAATATATACAATTTTTATTTGTCAGTTGCAAAAAATATTAAAAAAAAAATAAGAACACTTTCATACTGTGGCTAGAGGAAACTCTTCTTACAGAAGAGTGATCAGAGTTATAACAGTACTGTAATTGAAGGTGTAGAGGAATGGAGCCATGAGCCATGAGAGGAATGTAAGCCACCTCCAGAAACTGGAAAAGGCAAAGAGATATAATTAACCAAGAGCCACCAGAAGGAACTCAGCTCTACTGTCTTAATTTTAGTCTAATGGCATCTGTATTCAACATCTAACCTGCATATCTATAAGATAAATTTGAGCTAGGCATGGTGGTGCACACTTGTGATCCCAGTACTTGGGAGACTGAGACAGGAGGATCATGGGTTCGAAGCCAGCCTCAGCAACATAGTGAGGCTCTCAGTACCTTAGCAAGACCTATTTCCAAATAAGAAATGAAATAAATCTGGGGGCGGGGGGCGAGATAATTTTGAGGTAGATGGTCTCTGGGTTCTATCCCCAGCACCACAATAATAATAATAATAATAATAATAATAATAATAATAATAATAATAAATTTGTGTTGTTTTATGCCACTAATTTTGTAGTAATGCATTATAGCAACATTTGGAAAGTGTATGTACTGCCCCCTGCACCACTTCTGAAAATAGTTATTTGAGAATATGATCTAGCAAAATGAAAATGGAAACTAAGAAAGATAAATATGTATAATATAAGATAGAAGAGAAGTCATCCGAAAGCAAAATGTAATGGCAGGTTGGCTACTGTGTAATACAGCCAGCAAGCATTTCATCAAAATCAGAATAGAAACCAGAAGGTTTTGTGGGGAAAAAAATCCTGAAATACAAAGTGAATCCTCTTTAAAAAATTATAGGATTTGAGAAGCATGATTATCTTAAATGATTGAAGAAGAAATATATCTTTTGTAAATCAAAAAAGGATTAATTAGAAATTTGTAAGAAATTAGAAGTTATATGCAAAAGTTATGACTCAAATATATATTATTTTAAGCAATTGATATGGAGTGAGAAAAGACAATCTATTTACTTTTATTTATTTTTTTTGTTTTGTTTTGTTTTTTTTTTTTGGCGGTACTGGGGATTGAACTCAGGGGCATTCTACCTCCGAGCTATACCCCCAGCCCTATTTTTTTATTCTTTATTTTGAAACCGAGTCTCACTAAGTTGCGGAGTGCCTCACTAGGTAGCTGAGGCTGGCCTCGAACCCGGATCCTCCAGTCTCAGCCTCCCGAATGCTGGGATTACAAGCGTGCGCCACCACGCCCGGCTTGACAATCTATTTACTTTTAATAGAACATTTCCCTTTATGCCCAATGATTTAGAATTACCATTTCTTCTTCCTGAGTTCAATCAAATTCCTAGATTGTATAAGAAATACAAAATGAAATATTTGAAGTGGCTTTTGAGGGTTGACTGTTTTTAGAATCAGCTTATAGGCAAAGTAATTAAGATCTGGTAATAATCACTGCACAAATGCAATTGGGATCAATACTGGCAATATACAAGTGACCTTGGTTATCAGGAAATAGGAGAAGACAAAGGAAGAAAGTACAGCCCAATAGTGTCCCCTTACATGGCAGGAAGTCAGTATATGCTGTCTAAACAGGTGACAAAATAAAAGTTGAAACATGAAATTTTAACTTATAACCATTCACTTTGCAAATACCCATTGAATGACTCTCTATGCTTGGCATCCTTGGAGGTGTCAGGAATATAACTTTGAACAAAACAAACAAAGCCCTCTTTATCACAGAGTCTACATTCTAGTGAGGTAAAACAGATTGCACTCAAGTAAATAAGTGCCTTATCTACGTTAGACAGGGATTTATGCTTCAAAGCAGAGATCAGCAAACTTTTCCTATAAAGCGCAAATAGGTAGTAAACACTTAAGGTTCTGCAGGCCACAGACTCTACCTTTATATTTAACTATGCCATTTTAGCAAGAATGCAAACCATAAATAATCCGTAGATAAATGCAGATGACTTTGTTCCAATAAAACTTTATTTACAGAAATAGGTGGTGATAACAATTTGACCATGGCCCACAGACAATTGTTTGGACACCCTTGCTATAAAGCAAGGACAAAGAGAAGGGTTGCTACTTTAAAACAGGGAGATGAGAGAAAGCAGTGAAGAAGGGGAGAGAGGGAACCTTATATCTACCTGGGGGAAGAGTGTCTAGGCAGAGAGAGCAGTGGGTGCAAAGACTAAAGTGGGAGCATACGAAAGGGACACTGAGGCTGGAGTAAGAAGAGAGAGGACCTGAGTAATAGGGGGCAGGTCCAGAAGCAAGGCGGGAATATGGGTCTGGAGAAAAGACTGTGTAGTCTTGAAATAAAAGTGTAGTACTCCAACCAGCAGCATTAGATCCTCTGGGATCACAAAATCTGCACTTTTTTTTTTTTTTT
>PVLC010043718.1:0-12443 GCA_004027655.1 Graphiurus murinus
CGCTTGTAATCCCAGCATTCGGGAGGCTGAGACCGGAGGATCCAGGTTCGCGGCCAGCCTCAGCTACCTAGTGAGGCACTCCGCAACTTAGTGAGACTCGGTTTCAAAATAAAGAGTGAAAAATAGGGCTGGGGGTGTAGCTCGAAGGTAGAACGCCTCTGAGTTCAATCCCCAGTACCGCAAAAAAAAAAAAAAAAAACCCTGGCATGGGTCCCCAAGTACAACCCTGCCTGTGCCAAGCTCTGGCCTCTGATCATGTGCCCTGGTTCACCTATAGGCAAATGCTGTGCCCCTGATTAGCATTGGTCCCACAAGTGCTCATGTCACCCTGCAGGTCCTCATCCTAGTCAGCTGCAGGGGACTGTCTTCTGCTGACTCCTGGATTCCTGCTTAGAGCATTGTAGCTTCTGTGGCCTGAAGCCTACCATCAAATTCAGCAAAGCATCAGTCTGGTGGTGGTCTCTAGTCTTGAGCATCCCTTTAAGGAAATATTGATCCCAGACAACCTAGGGTGAGCTTAGCCCCTTATAGATTAGTGTACCCCACCTTCTAAGACAGTATTAAAAAAATGTCTGTTGTATCCTTGAGCCTGCTGCATGACTCTCCTGTCCCAGGCCCAGACACTAGAACATCCTGTCAGGACTGGAGCTGGAGCTGAGGGACTGTCATGCAGGGCCATCTCTCAATACTGGCTCATCTCTCCATTGTACCAGCTAGTGAAATACACTCTGAGTTGCTTGTTTTGTTTAAGGAAAAAGAATGAGAAACTAGGCCAAAGCCAACCATCTTGTGTTAGATCAGCTGAATCCAAAGGCAGAATACCTGCTTCCTGCCCCCCATGAGCCTTTGGAACAATTGCACTAGAGTCTCTGATCTGCAAAACTGGACCTCAGGACAACAGGGAGGAACTGGAAGCCAACAGCATGGCCCCAAGAAACAGGGAGATAAACAGATGTTTTCTGGTTCCCATTGGGTAGTTCTGAATTCTGGGGGTTTGAATGGATTCCAGGAGGTCCATCATTGTGACAAATCTCACCATTCTGGGAGCTTGAGGCCAGGCCAACTGCTTTATTTATGGCCACTGAGCTGGGACATATCCTGTTGCTTTTCTCTGCTCAGTATTGAGCACTCCCCTTGTGTGGCTCAGCCCACATGGCCCCAGGAGACAGGTTAGGCAACACAGCTGGAGACAGAAATTACTTTGCATTCATATGATGTTGCAACTTACCCAATAAGTTGCTAATGTGATAATCAAGTTGAATCTCCTGATTATTTTATTAGTCAGTACCTTTTCACACCTTCAAACCTCACAGATACTTGTCTTTTGCTGTTAAAAGGGGAAAATGGTGTCAGTGTCAGAGCACCTGAGGCTCAGGATGCCTCTTGACCATGTCAGCAAAACCTAAGAGCCTTGAACTTTAGTTTGAATTAAACTCCTGGGTTTAACTGTTGGTTCAGCAATCTACTAATGATATGGTTCTGGACAAATTGCTTTGAAACTTAGTTTACTTATCTGTAAAGTGTTGGTAACTATGCCTACCCTGGTGAACTGAAGGACTGCTTTAGGATGAAAATAGTAGAATGTGGAAGGCTTCATAAACTGTATTCTCTAAAGCACAAAACAAATATAAGTACTTCTCCAGAGCACCCATTCCTCATACAGTGGTGTATGGTAAGGTAGACACCTCCAGCCAGGACTCAGCTGACACTGTGTCTCAGGGACATGGGTCCAGAACTGTCTGAACCCACAATGTTCCATTCCCAGCAGCTGGCACCAGCAGAATGGAATGGAACCTTTTGGGCTAGAGAGACTTTGAAAGAAATCAATCTTCAAATGAGAGCATCTCCTGGAGGAGTTTATAACTACACCACAGGACTTGTGGCCCATCAGAACCCAAAGCCCCCTTCCGTCCTCTCATTTGGCAAATTGATCACATTATTTCATTGGAATAAATTTTTGGTGACATGCTATCCTAGTGCAGACAGTGGGGAGAGGGCCAGCCCATTTCTGCAGCCTATGGGCTCCCATTTCATACCGTGACCAATTAAACCTGCTCCTTCAGGGTCATCCCACTCTACTAGACCCTGACAGGCATCCCAGGGACATCAGAGTCTCTAAGAAGTAAAGTTATGGGCCATATCCTTATAAAGTTGTCTAGAACCCCTGGAACAAGTTGCCTTTCATGCTCTAGATAAAAGAACCCTGGGGTGATGCACATTCCAGATTCTGGAGGAGGAACAAATTTCAAATCCTTCCTGTATTCTACATATTCATTCTTAACTTTTTCACTCCAATCAGAAAAAAAAAAACAATAGGACACACTCCACTATCACCATAGGTCAGGATGGCAAAGAGTCTCAATGGAAGACATAAAAATCTCTTGTCTATAAGAGAGAATCCTGGACAAAAGACCTGTGCTTCATCAACACACCAGTAGTCACCTGTGTGGAAAGAACACTAAAATCAGAGTACTCACGTATGTAGGTCCAAATGTGGCAGATCAAACAGAGAGGTCAGAGTGGGCTACATCCAAGGTGGTCTTTCCCACCTGCTTCTATGTAGCTAACATGATAGTGCTCACCTCCTCAGGCTCTCCACAAGCTCCTGCTGCTCAAGACATCAAAATGAATCAGCCAACCGGGTGTGGTGGTACACGCTTGTAATCCCAGTACTTGGGAGGCTGAGGCAGGAGGATCACAGGTTCAAAGCCAGCCTCAGCTACTAGTGAGGCCCTCCACAACTTAGTGAGACCCTGTTTCAAAGATAAAGAATAAAAAATAGGGTTGGGAGTGGAGCTCAGAGGTAAAATGTCCATAGGTTCAATCCCCAGTACTATAAAAAAAAAAAAAAAAAAAAGCCGGGCGTGGTGGCGCACGCTTGTAATCCCAGCATTCAGGAGGCTGAGACCGGAGGATCCGGGTTCGCGGCCAGCCTCAGCTACCTAGTGAGGCACTCCGCAACTTAGTGAGACTCGGTTTCAAAATAAAGAATAAAAAATGGGGCTGGGGGTATAGCTCAGAGGTAGAACGCCCCTGAGTTCAATCCCCAGTACCGCAAAAAAAAAAAAAAAAAAAAAAAAAGAACCAGCCAGATCTAAGGTTTTGGTGAAGGATAGTAAGAGCTGTGACAGCTCTCCCTACCCAGGAAGCCAGAAATAATAGTTTGTTCGTTTGCACCTTCCAGGTCTCCAAAGGAATGCTTTTGAATGGGAGTCTCAACTTTACTTCCATTTCTAGAGGATTCTCCCAGATATGCATGTCCATCTGTGCATGCTTTCTATGGAAGATTCAACAGAGGGAGGAACCAAGCAAACCTGAGTGGGAGACAGATAATGTCAGTAACAAAAAGCAGGAAGTTGGTCTTCAGATCCCTGAATCTATGGAAACTTGTTCTGCAGCCATGACCCTGATCTGCTTAGAGTGGTCCAGACACCACACACTCACTTACCCTGAAGCAATCCATCAGCATCATCAGTCCTCAGCAGAGTTCCAGGGGTGTTAGGCAGGGGCCAGGAGCTGATGCTGCACAAGGTGGAGTGGGGGCCGAGGAGCTCCACATGCATTTGAGACACAGGCTGGAAAGAAATCCAGACCCATGGCATGGGGACAGGAGGGTCAAGAAAAGCACGAGAGAGAAGGAGAATGTATGCCAGACGGTTGGGAAGAGCACCTGGAGAAGGTGATTCCTCCTACCCAGAGCCTCTCCCCTGAGCTACCAGGGGCACAGCTGGCTGCGTGTCCAAAGCTTGCAAAGAGGACAGATTGGAGCACCAGGACCCATCCTCCTGGGTGCCCCCTGTCAGCACCATTTCAAGGTCTCAAGGGAGACACCCAAGAGACCTCCCAGCCACCTCCAGTTGGAATTCAGAGCATAATTATGTACTTAGCACTGACTGTATGGCTAGTCCCATGCTTAGCTCTAGGAACAAAGCAGCAAACAACCATGTGGCCCTGCTGTATGGAACTTACAAGGTGGTGAAGACGGGCACCAAGCAGATACTTACACAAGTAATTCATGATGTGTAGTCCACAAGGTGCTGCAAGAGAGGTGTGGGGAGCTGTGAGGCTACCCAGCACGGGATCTACTTTTTGCAGCTACAGAGAAATGCTGGTTGCTACTTCTCTTCCTGCTTCTTGTTCCTGCAGCAAACAAGGTTTCTTGAGCTTCAAAAATATTTTACTGCTAATAAGCACAGAGGGACACACTAAGTTATAAGACTGAACAAAGAGATTATTACAACACTGCAACTAAGGTCAGCTTGCAGCACCAGGAGCCCTTGTGGTCACTGGAGAGTGAGCTGAACTAAGCATGGACCCTACAGCCCATGATTTCTTGCAGACATGCATCCAACCATTTTTTCATTCCTCAACTGGACTATCTTCTCAGGACTGGGAAAAGAGATGAAAATCTATGTTAGCAGCTAAACTAGCTGGAAAAACTGCCCAGTGTGTCAGTTTCCTGAGTGGAATTAAGAAGCAAGAGCTTTTCCTTCCATTCCCTTGACTCTATAATCCAAAATCTAGGAATCTATCCTTATATTTCCACATGCATCATTAATAAAAGTATTTTATTGGGCATGGTGACATAGACCTATAATCTCAGTACTTGAGAGGCTGAGACAGGAGGATTACAAGTTCAAGGCCTGCCTCAGCAATTTAGTGAGACTCACAGCAACCTGGCAAGACCCTGTTTCAAAGTAAAAAGTGCTGGGGGTATAGCTCAGAGGCAGATTACTCCTGTGTTCAAACACACACACACACACACACACACACACACACACACACACACACACACACAGTATATTTTTAGAGCTGATAAAGGGAAGCCTAAATAGCTAACAATAGAACAAGGTTAAATAAATTATGATACATTCACACAGAGAGAGGTTGTGTGGCAATTATATTTAATGCCATGACAAAATTCTCCCCATATGTTGTGTAAAAAATGCTAGCAATCACACCTACAATCTGATGGAATGCAAATTTTATTTTTATATTATACTTACATGGATGCATGGAGTAAAATGAATTAGGAATTAACCATGGTCATCTCTGGATAGTATAATTACAGGGACTTTTTATCTTACTCATTTTTTTCTATAATGATTGAGTACTGTAATGTTCAGAAAAACAGTTATTTTTTGAAAGTCAGTAGCTGGTAGTTCTGAGACCTGAGACTCATTTTGATCCCAGACTCAGAGAAATTCCCGGCTGTTAGTCTTCCCCACACCAGCTCTCCACTTCAGCAGGAAATCATGAGGGTCTACTTCTTGACACTGAAGCCATCTGTGCAGTAGGTTCGCTTCTCACCTCCTTGCACAAAGACATATTCATTAATACTTCCTTGGAGATTCCAGCTGGGGAGGAATGTGGGAGAAATGTATGACAAGTGTGAGAACTGCCACACTGAGAGGGAGAGCAGCTCGCAGTGGTTCAGAGGAGGGAAGGTGATTGGATCAGGAAGGAAATTTGGGAGGAAATGTCATGGAGATGTACTTGGAAGAATGGGCAAAGGTTGAAGAGACGGAAATAGAGTATTGCTACCATTTACTAACCATCTATATGCCAGATGTTTTACAATGCATTAGATTTGTTAATTTTCAAGCACTCTTATGGGGTAGATTTTTATTCTCTTTTATTTTTATTTTTGTGCTTTTATTAGTGCATTTATTATCTCTCTTCTACAGGTAAAAAAAAAAATGAGAGTCAAAGAGATACTTTTTGGTGGGATCAGGCTGCAGAATCAGGGCTGTCACAGCTGAAACAACTTCTGTGTCCTGCCTGCAGGGAGAACAGTGTGAATAAAGACGGCAGTAAGGAACACGACAAGCCTTCTTGGAAGGATAAAGCTTTTGGAAGTTAGGATTCCTACAATGTCCACAGTAGGTGAGGGAGAGAAAGGATCTTAAACATCAGATCAAATTCTCCACTCCCCTCCAGCCTAATGCAAAGGTGCTTTGCCTGCCATGGCTACGAGGGGGTGGCAGGACCCTGGCCCCATTTCCCTCAGTATGGAGAGACTGTTATTTTCTAAAAGAAAAGCAGACAAATCAATTCTGTGGGCTCTGCATTCAGAGAGTCCCCAGGCCAGGGACCATCTCTCACCCAGCTCTTTCCCGTACTTACCCTTTCCACTGGGTAATGCTCAAGGCTTGTGTCTGGTCCTGCCGACAGGTCCTAACCCACAGAGACTGATCAGCCCAGAGGCCTGTGTGAAGCTAGTTCCTCTGAGAGGCAGAACTGAGACCTGACAAGCCTGTGGCTTTCACTGAGGGAGACCCATGTGAGAGAACACAGGGAGGGCTGAGGTCGGCAGGGCTGTCAGCCCTGAGCTGCCTCAGACCCAGCATGAGCTAGAGGGGGTGGGTGGAGATCCGATGAATGACTGGATACAGTGTAAGAAAGGGCTATCGAGACTAGCAAGACCTTCAGGAGCCAAAATAGGCCAACAGGGAGTCCTCTGTCTCCCAGGAACGAGCTTGCCTTCCTCTATTACTGGCCCTGCTGCTTCTGGGCTGGGAGAGGCCATGGGAAGTGCCGCCCCAGGTGAAGGCTCCTGGTCAATGATGCTCCCGGCAGTGGGTGGTCTTCGAGGACCATCCTCAGGGCCTCCATGCTCTCCTCTGGAGGAGGGGCAGCCTCAGCCCTCAGCATTCTCCGCCCCCTGCCATCCTGCCCCTGCTCACCTCCTATATTGATCTCACACCCTTCGCCCCACCCCTCCCCAGTGACCAGATCACAAGCTCCTACCACCCCCTGGCTGTGGTGCTCCAGCTCTCCTGTACAAATGCAGATCCACTCTCTTCCCAAGCAGCCCCCACTCCTCCACGCCTCCGCCTTTGACTCCTTCTAGAGGTCCTTCTAGAGGGATTACCTGGCTTTGGTCTCAGCCCCCATCCACAGGCCCAGGCTTAGCCTGCCTTGTCAGGAAGCTAATTGGCTGGCATCAGCCTCATCCTTTTCCTAGGGTCCCTGTTCTCAGGTAGCCTTTCCCTGGCACCAGAGTCAGCAGCAATGTCACGGCCCCAGCCAAGGTCAAGCTATCTGACAGGAGAGCCTCAGCTTTGCCAGGTGGCCCAGAGGCCCAGCTGGCTTGTGGGCATCAGGAAGAATTCAGTGGCACTTGTCTGTGGAAAGTGGAAGTGTAGTGAAAGGAATATTAGAGGACAAGAATGCTGGGTGCCTGGCGCGTCCCGGGGACTGACAGGTTACCAGACCTCTTTGGGCCTCACAGAGGCCCTTGTGGCTGGAAGAATTGAGGTGGGGCAGAGAGGTCTGCTGTGTATGGGGCTCTGGACTTGTCTCCTCTCCCCCTAGTTGGTCCTCAGCTGAAAGGTAGTAAATGCAGGTGGTAATTTGGTCTTTTGCTTGAAAGAAGAATATGGGGAAACCAAGGATTCTGCAAGAGCACTTCTTGACCAGGTGACATCACAAATCCAGAGTGAGGAGGAAATAACTTTGGCTCATGAAAGGAGATCAAGCCAACCCTGGTGGGGGAGCAACAGAGAGAAACCTGGAACTCCACCAGAATTATCATCACAGATATCTAGGGTGCCAAAGGCAATACTGAGGGCTTGCGTTGGGTTTCCCCTTTTCCCTCATGGGCAGGGAGACATGGGCAGGAAGGTGGAGCTGGGCATTGGAGTAGAAGGAAAACACCTCTAGTTGGCCCAGTGAGCCTTCTATACTGTACCTTATCCAGGAGTCAGGACTGTAATTTCCAGGGTGTCAGGAGCCTGGTGCAGGGCCCTATGTGGAGGGAATAGGAGACACAGGGTGCAGCATGTCCTTCTGACTTTCTGCTTAGCATGTGTATTCTTTTTTTTTTTTTTTTTTGCGGTACTGGGGATTGAACTCAGGGGCATTCTACCTCCGAGCTATATCCCCAGCCCTATTTTTTATTCTTTATTTTGAAACCGGGTCTCACTAAGTTGCAGAGGGCCTCACTAGGTAGCTGAGGCTGGCCGCGAACCGGATCCTCTGGTCTCAGCCTCCCGAATGCTGGGATTACAAGCGTGCGCCACCACGCCCGGCAGCATGTGTATTCTGTGGTTGGAAAGAACTATTTGTCAAACAAAATATGCAAAGTCCCTGCACACACCTGGCAGATTTTAGGTTCTGGTACATTCCCACCATAGCATTCCATGCCCCAGCAACCTCTTCTGAACCTTACAAAGTAGGAGTAACATGTAGGTAGATGTGACTAGATTGTCAGAGCACCTAGCACAGTGCACAAGAAACTTAAAATACTGCCACATCCTCTATCTCCAGCCCCCTCTCTTGTTCAACCTGATTCTAGAGGCTCCTCTATGGGGAAGGGCCCCTGTCTCCCTTCCCTGATCTCCGACCCACTTAAGATGATGTGCTTGCTCTCTGCCCCCTTTAGATATTGTGCTTTGTCCTGTTTCACTTAGAATCTGCGAGCACCCCAGGGCTGGAGCGGAGCTGGAGCTCCATCCTCCCCACAGAGCGGAGCGTTGACTTGAGAGTGCACACAGGGGAGGCTCTGTCAACTCTCAGTACCTGGTAGATGCCTTGGCACAGAGGGGTGAGATGGAGAAACTCCTGGAGGGGAAACGCTCTGGCTCAGGACATGGCCCGCTGCCCTCGGGTCCTTGCAGCCCTGCGGTGGCCAGCTCAGAGCGGTGTCAGTACAGAGCATGGGTGATATCAGTGTGAGAAAGCCTACTGGAGGGCAAAGGGAAAGCCGAGCAGAGCGGGCTGGCTGCCAGTGCTTCCTTGATGCTTGATACGGGTTGACCTGAGAAGTACCTAGGGAGGGAAGGAGAGGTGGAGAGAAGCGAGAGTGGGTGTGAGGGAGCAGGAATGGCTGGGATCTGTTTCTTGCACCTATGGAAGAGAGGGAGGTGCTGATTCAGAACCCTGGGAAATAGCTGGGTCCTTCCTCTGGGCACTCTTGGCCACTGCAGGAAGTCAACAGTGGTGCCTCTGTCTGACCATAAGGTACAGCGAGAACAGTCTTCTCTCTTCCCCACTTCTTCCCAGAAGTTGAATCGGGGCAAGAACGACTGTCCTTTCTGCTCATTGTTTGTCTTTGGGGGCCTGGGTCTGTATCTGCCTCCCCTCCCTTTTCCATCCTGGGTGCAGTGCTCCATGTGGGCTGGTTCTCCAGGCTGGGGTAAAATCTACTGCAGGACTCCAGAGGAGCAAGGGAATAGCCTGAGAGAGAGCCATCCTTGAAGGTCAAGCTACCGTAGACTTCTCCAGCCCCGGTCCTGTCCTAAGACCTTTGTCCCCAGTTCTTACCTGCTCAGGCTGTCTGTCAGCCCCTAGATCACACACTCTGCCCCAGAGACATTAGCTGTCCCTGTCACACTATCTTTGATCTGCAGAACTGCTGCCAGGTCCCAGTGGTAGGCAAAAATAGCCCAGTAGAGGCCTCTCCCCTAGTCCAGGAAACACACACACACACACACACACACACACACACACACACACACACACACACACACTCCAGTTCTGTGATTGACAGAGAAGAAGCAGGGAGAGAAGGACTGGTGTGAGAGGGAGGTAAGGGACAGCTCCATGCAGTTGGTCACACATGTGCCTGGTAACCCAGAGAGTTGTTCTGGACAGTCCATCAGTCCATTGGCCTCTTCTCAACCAGGACCACCCAGTCAAACACCCTCAGTGTCTTCTTTCAAACCTGAGACACAGGAGGAGCCATGTTTGGGGGTCCTGTTAAGTGTCACATTAGAGTCAATTTCTCTCCTATAGGCCTCTGAACCATCACCTCTCTTCACACCTAAAGCCAGTGTACCTTGGGGTTTTTCACCACCATCTCTTCCAGGAAGTCTTCCCTATTTCTCCCAGGCTGGTCTGAACTGTGTTTTTCCTCTGGTGTCTACAGCACCCTGTGCTGAGTTCTATCAACCAAAAACATGGAGATGTCATTCACAAATTGGCCAAGGAGACTTCCTCAGTGCTCACCCTGAGCCTGGGACCCTGTGGCTGGTCCACAAGTAAACTGCATGTTCCTGGTGATGGGGGCTCACAGCTTGTTTCACTCCCATCTCCTCCAAAAGCTAGTAGTACCCAGATAGGCTGCCAAAGGGCAGGCCAGCCAGGGCCCTGTCCCCTGGGCCTGGGGAGGGGGAATTCACTCCTACCATCTCTCCTAACTATCTGCTGCCTGGGACTCTGCTTGGACCATTGGATAGGGAAGAGTCCACAGCCCAGGAGGACCCTGCCCTCTTCTCTGGGCCCAGAGAACTGGCTAGGGCTGATGCTGGGTCAGGAGTAGGTGCTGATTTCTGTCCCTCTCTCCCTACATTGCCTTCTGTCATGGGCAAGTCCAAGGGATCTAGGGTTACCAGGGCAGTATCTGCAGTTCTTAACTCCTGCCCCAGTGCCACATGTAGTGAGGATGGACAGATAGTTGTGGCTGGTTGCATAAGAGCACCTCTCATTGCACTTGTTGATTTGTGTAAATTGACAGTCTTAGGATCTGCGGTGGCTAATGTGACAGTGGCTTAAAAAAGGATTTATTGGCCAGACATGGTGGTGCATGCCTATAATTCCAGTACTTGGGAAGCTGAGACAGGAGGTTAGAAGCCAGACTCAGCAACTTAGGGAGACTCTCAGCAACTTAACAAAACTCTGTTTCAAAACAAAAAATAAAAGAGCTTGGGTGTAGCTTGGAGGTAGAATGCTCATGGGTTCAATCCCCAGTACCAAAAAAAGAGGCTTCATTGATATATCATTTCCCAATACATTTCATCCATTTAAATAATACAATTTAATGTCTTTGTGTGTGGGGGTACTGGAGGGTTGAAACCAGGGGCATTCTACCTTTGAGCTACCCCCCAGCCCTATTTTTTATTCCTTATTTTGAAACAGGGTCTCACTAAGTTGCAGAGGGCCTCACTAAGTAGCTGAGACTGGCTGTGAACCTGGATCCTACAGTCTCAACCTGCCAAGTACTGGAATTACAAGTGTGTGCCACCATGCCTGACATCTTAATGTCTTTTACTATAGACACGAGGTTAACCACTTCAATTCATTCAAGAATTTTTTTACTTCAAAATGAAATCCTAGCCGGGCGTGGTGGCGCACGCTTGTAATCCCAGCATTCGGGAGGCTGAGACCGGAGGATCCGGGTTCCTGGCCAGCCTCAGCTACCTAGTGAGGCACTCCACAACTTAGTGAGACTCGGTTTCAAAATAAAGAATAAAAAAAAAATAGGGCTGGGGGTATAGCTCAAGGGTAGAATGCCCCTGAGTTCAATCTCCAGTACCGCAAAAAAAAAAAAAAAAAATGAAATCCTGTGGTCCTTAGCCATCACTCACAAATACACCTTCATTTTCTCTCCAAGCCCTGGGAAAATGCTAATCTGCTTCCTGTGTCTATAAAATTGCCTATTCTGGACATTTCATATAAATAGAATTATGCAATATGTGGTTCTTTGTGGCTGGCTTCTTTCACTTAGCATTCTATTTTCAAGGCTCATTTATGTTGTAGCATATACTTCATTCTTTCTTATTGCCAAATAATCTTCCATTGTGTGGATATACCACTTCTTATTCATTTGTCAGTGGATAAATGTTTTATTGTTTCCAGTTTGGGCTGTTATGAATAGTGATGCTATTAATATTCATATACAAATTTGTGTGTGTGTGTGTATGGGCATCAGTTATTACTTCTCTTGGGTATATATCTAGAAATGGAATTACTACATCATGATTAATATTTTGACAGAGAGAGTAGAGTAAAAGAAAAGAGAAAACAGAGCATGTTTAAAAATAAGTAGGAGTTATTACTTCTCAGCCTTGTGGCTAGATTTTAAGTGCAGAAATTGGTAAGAGTAAACTTGAAGATATAAGTTATACCAAGTAGTAATTGGGAATTAAAGCTGAAAGAGGATATTCAGAGTACAGTCATGAGGCACTCTGAATATCAAAATGAAAGATCCTGAATGTAAATTAAACAATAACATTTGCAACTTATAATGTGTCCAATACTATACTAATCATCTTAATACATTAGTAAGTATTTGAAGCAATCTTCCAAAACAAATAGTATTATCCCCGTCTGATAGATTAGAACACTGAATCACACAGAATAAATTGTCAAAGGCTATCTGGTAACTCAGTACATTTTAGAATGAGGATCTCAGCCTAATGCTTCTTTTTCTTTCTCCATTCCATGCTCCAGCCAGCGGGGGTCGTGAACGGGAGACCGAGGCGGCTAACCTAAGGGAATGAGAAAAACAAGGGACGCAAAAGAATGGAGGCAAGACAGGGTTCTGATCAAGCCTCAATTTTTATTAAAGCAGGAAAGCTTAAGTACCTTGTGGTGAGGGGTGGGATCAGGTGGGGTCAGGCAAAGCTTGTATGGGCTTACATGATTGGTCACGGTTGACCATGTCCTTTTTTGGTAAGGGCCATAGCAGCGATGACGGATAGAACCTGTTTTGCACTGTC
>PVLC010043719.1:0-12455 GCA_004027655.1 Graphiurus murinus
GCATCTCCCTGATTGCCAATGATGTGGAACATTTCCTCATACATTTATTGGCCATTTGTATTTCTTCTTTTGTGAAGTGTCTATTTAGATCCTTTGCCCATTTTTTGATTGGGTTATTTGCTTTCTTAGTTGTGATTTTCTTGAGTTCTTTGTATATCCTAGATATTAAACCTCTATCTGAAGTGTAACTGGCAAAAATCTTCTCCCACTCTGTAGGTTCTCTGTTGAGGTTCTTGATAGTTTCCTTTGCTTTGCAGAAGCTCTTCAGTTTAGTGCAATCCCATGGATTGATCTTCCTAAGGGTTGCTTGTGCTTTTGGGGTCCTGTTGAGAAAGTTTTTACCTGTGCCTATGTGTTCAAGTGTTGGTCCAGTTTTTTTGACAAAGCATTGAGTGTTATAAGACACTGAATCACTGCAGCTAGTGGTGACCTGTGATTTTGTCTTTATAAATCTGGTTGTCTGTAAGAGCTAGAGAGCAAGATAAGTTCTTTCTCGATCCACCTTACTCTCTCTTTTTCATTCTCTGAGGAAAGCGGAGGGTCATAACCAGTTTAGGCCTGGTTACTTTCTGCTGTTATAAGATTAAAGGGAAAGATTTGTTCCAAAATCATATTTGAGTTACCTAATATCATATTCTTAGACATCTGAAAGTTAGTCGAGGAACTAAGAAAAAGGATCTTTATGTTGCCTATTGTCCTTACCGTACTGTCTCAGAATTTCAATGGTGTGTTTGGTCAGGGCCAATGACATTTATAGTCCTCAGGAAATTTAATGAGGGGTATTATCACTGTCCACTCAATTCAAAATGCCTGGATAGAGAAAAGTGAGGCAATGTCTTCTTGTTAGATATTGTAGAAGTCATTGTTAGTGAAGAGAAAATTCATTCCTAGGCAACCCATCCTGGGATTTCCATTTTACATAATGCCATGGTGATAACTAAGTTTTCCCTGACATTTCCTTCATTAGAATTTATCACTAGAAGTGGATTAGGAAGGAGCAGTTTTTCTAAATCAAATTCTATATGTATAAATGACATCACAGAATCTTTGTTAATCTTGAACGTACATCTCTTATAATCACTAATAAATTGATAGAGCAAATAATATTTATAAAGGTGTATTCCATACACTCAAGGAAAAAGTGTTAATTGAAGAGGTGGAATACACACATTAGGTGATTTAAGATCAATTTGCTGAGAAGGAGAGAGGACAAGGGAGTGGGGAGGGAATTGGGGAAGGGTTAAATGAGAAATGTGTGCATGTATGCCTTTACCAGCTTGTCCCTAACAAAGATGTATGATTATAATGCACCAATTAAAAAAAATAGAAAAAAATAAAAAAGATCAGTTTGATCAGCTGTAGAATTAAATATATTATTCTGTCATAGAATCCTAACTATAACAAAAGTCCCTAGGCTATCTTTGATCCTATCCAATTTTTGGCCAGATAGCCATATTTAAACTGGATCTTAGGCTGTGAACATGGGAACATTAATTTCAATAGTTCATTTGGCTTTCCCACATGAACATAAAACAGGAAAGAATGTTAGAAATTAAGAACATTTGCATTCGCTACCCAGTCTGTTCATTTGCAAGTTAGATACAACATGTTGTAGACAATGCCCTTATATAGAGTGAGTACAACTGTTTCTACTTGAGATTTGGGGATATATACTTCCCTAATCTTACATTTCTAACACTACTTTAGAATGAATACTCCAATTCTGTGGGGGGGGGGAGGAAGTGTGGGAGCTCCAGGAATGGAGAATTACTTGTCTTTGTAGGGTAACTTATACAAGGAGGAAGAATTAAAACAAAGCAAACTATGTGTAACAAATGTGTTCTTAGTTATATCAGAGGAAAATGAGGTTAGAAATAGGCTGATTTAATAGAAAACCAACACTAAAATCTGAGGTCAGAGAAGTAAATTACATACGACCTGTGAGCAAGAACCATTAACTGGGAAGAAATATAGAGAAAATGACAGAGAGAAATTTCTGGTAATATCAGATTGAAATCAAGTATTGAGTCAAATTTCCTCAGATGGATTATTGTCTCTATAGGTGCATACTTAGGGATGATCTGGATGATGATCAATACAGATTGCAACTCTCAGGCTATAAGGATTTAATGAGACATGGTATTAAACACTGGGATCTCTAGATAGGTTAGTGTTTATTTGTCTTCTTAATGGAAGACAATTATTTTTTAAACTTTGAAGAATATGTTTTTAAAAAATAAGCTAAAATCACTTATCTCACCAGTATGAACTAGCTACTACCGATATTTTGGTATGTATCCTTCTAGAAGGGTTATTCATATGATATGATATATATATATATATATATATATATGACACATATGCATTTAATGTATATTAATCTTTTTTAGACAAAATTTAAAATTAGCATCTAAGAAGTTTTAATATCCTTTTCATGAACATTTTAGCAAGAAATTCAGTATTAACTGATGAAACATTTAATGAGCAAATATATTTCATCATATGTAAACATCATAACCTATGGGTTATTTTAATTTCAGCATTATAAGATAAATTATTTTGAGTTAGAATACGTAATAGCTTTCATATCAATTTCTAAAATTAGATATACATTCAGCATTTTATGATTATTAATACATTGACAAATAGTCTTCCAGGAAATTAGTTGTATTTTTACCACTAGTTTCTTAAGAAATATTTCAAATATTTGTACTTCCACCATTAGTTTTTATGAAATATTTAAAATATAGATAGTATATTAATTGCTCTTAGATATATTTTCAAATAAAGCCAAGAACAATTTTTCAACCAAATCGATACTCAATTAACTACTCAATAGACATATAGTGTGTTCAGTGTTTCAAGTTTCTTTGTCTTGTGGGGTTCAAAAAGGTACTTTGAGATTTTGCTTAGTCCTCTCATATTAAGGTTAATAAGTGGACTAGGATGATCAGAACATAAGTCTCCATCATGAAGAGTCTGTTAAGACAGTAGAGTAAGATACTGGGAATATTAGAGGCAGTCTATTTCAGTCTAGAATCTGATAGCATACTGTGTATATATAGATTCTTTCCAAAGAATTATGATTCTTATCCAATTCTCCATTTTAAAAATTAGACATTCAGAATTTTTCATAAGTATGTTTTTATTAAACTTATCAAAAATTTTAGGGAATATAAAAATTATAAAAAATGAGCATTGGTTCTCATGATTGACTCATTTATTTCCAATGTGTTTGGATAAATATGTTCTGCTTAATAACTGTGCACAGACTTCTTTCGGGCTACATTTGCAGTTTTTTTATGATTTAACTTTAACAATAGTATAGAACATAGACCAATTTCTAATGTTTACATCAAAAGATGAACTCTGATAGTTTTTGTTACAATTGCAAAGATGTCAAAAGGAGTTTAAATGTATTTTAATGTAAGTGTTGTAACTTAAATTTTGCATATTTTTTAAAGAGAAGTTCATTATTTCTGAAATGAGGAAATGAAACAAAAATGACACTAAACAGAGCAGTGGGAAAGCAGTGCAGTCAGTGGAAAGTTCCTGGAGTTAGCCTGTGAGACTAGTTTTCTTGATTTCCACTTCACCTCTATATTTATCACAGGCTTTCTGGATTTCCTTGTACATGGTATCAGTGGTATATACACTCAAAAAGTGATTTGAGTGTGAATTATTTTCCAAAATAATTTGATACATTGTTAAACAGGGAGAAATTATTTCTTTTAGCATATAGAAATAAATGATAACATTCTAAGGGAAAATTCAGAACTTTTATAATAGAGGTTTTTATATTAATATCTAGTCATTATTTTATTTCTGTATATAAAGAAACATTGAGTTAGGATATTCTCCTTGAAGAATACTACTACATTTTGAACATCATTAAAATATTAATAATATGTACATTAAAATGGAGAATTTTATGTAATTAGATAGGCATTAGATATTAAAAAGAAAATTATAAAAAATAAAAATGAGAGCAGGGATCTGAGAACTTTTTTGATTCCTAGGACAAAAGAAAGACATAGAAGATGAATAGAAAAAAATATATAGATAAATTATTTATATACATTATTAATAAAAATATCCCACACTTTTTTTAGATATTAAAAATGGTTCTTGTGTGGTATAATTACTTTGAAGGAATGGCTAGAATAATGGCTGAATTTTATTTTACTTACAAGATGTATGAATACATTGTATTTTTAATCACAATTAGTTACACAAAGTAGGCCTTACTTCTTTTATCTCCTTTAAGATTTTTGAAACTTTTTTTGTGTGTGTGGTACTAGGGATTGAACCCAGATGCATTCTACCTCCTAGCTTCACCCCCAGTCTGATGTAATTTCTTACTTTGAAACAGGGTCTTCCTAGGTTGATGAGAGTATCACTACTTGCTGAGGCTATCCTGGAACCTACGATCCTGGATCCTCCTGTCTCCTGCTCCCAAGTACTGGGATTACCGGCATGCACCATCACGCCCAGCTAAGATTTTTTAAATTTTTGCCTTATTTTTTTACTCACACCACTGCACAACATGAACTATAAGATTATTACATTTCATAATGTTCTGCCTTGATTATGTATGTGTGCCTTTGTGCTTTTAAAATGTTTTGTTGATCTCATCTGTAAAACAGAAATTATAATACCTAATAGGGTTAGTATGAGAATTAAGTAAATTAATATATTTAAAAGCACCAAACCAGCTTGGCCAATTATAGTAAACAAATATAAGATAAAACAAAAACAACTGTTGTTATTTTCAGAGCCAGCTTCTTAAATGATGCATAGTGATCCCCGTCTTTTGTATTCATACTCTTGTGTGGTCTCTTCCCACATAGCACTTGGTGTTTGGTTTGTGTGACCAGCAGCATTCTGCCAAAGTGATGAGATGTCACTTTTGAGATAGTGAATATAAGAATTTGCAGCATCTGACTTGCTGGTTCGCTCATTCGGTTGGACCACCCTCTCTGGGACAAACAAGCTGTCATGAGTGTTCTACATGAAGAGAACTGAAGCCTCAGTCCAAAAGCCAGTCAGGATGGTGGTCTGCCAACAACGACCAGAGTGAGCTTGGAAGTGGTTTCTCCAGCCCCAGACACACACACTGTGAGGTCACTGCTGCCTCATAAGAGACTGAGAATGGGGAAATGTTTGTTTCAGTTGTTAATTATTGAGATAATTTGTCATGAGACTACCCATTTACTATTGTAATTATAATCATTCAATTTCAATAGAATAATAGTATTTTTTTATAACAAGGATAAAAGTGAACATTGAATAGTCACCTACTGTCTCAGATATAGTGCAAGCATATTTTCCAAAATTATCCCATACTACCCCCCCCAAAAAAAACCTATCAAATTTATGGGTGAAGAAATGCAAATATCTTACATATATTCCCATTGAAGTATACAAGTAATAACTTCTTTGGTCTGCATCTCAGCACAGCGCACAGATAACTCTGATTTATTGCTTTCCCCCTTTAGCAAAGCACTGCTTTGCAGAGCTTTTAATAATAGAATGAAAATGTATACCAAGAGCTATTGCTTAGAAACTATAAGGTGAAGATTTTTCCTAGAAACAAAAATAAATGGGTTTACAAAGAAATATTCACTTGGGAAAATAATCAAAGTTACATCAGTTTTAAAGACAATTGTATTCTATTTTTTTTTTCATTTCAAGAGTTGTCAGGCACTGAGGAGGTAGAGTGGCAGGAGAGACTTCAGGGTTTCAAGGGTTGTGAATACTTTTGTCTAATCAGTATTTAGGTTGTGTAGCTGATAACCAGTAAAAGTAATAGGAATTGAAAGCCCTTTGTAAAACTATCTTTTTAATTAGTAAAATTAATGTTTTCAAGATGTTCCTATATCTATTTAATGTTATCAGTCTGAATCACTACCCAGTAAAATCAGTTCTTTGTTTTATTTAATTTTAAGCAGTCATTCAAGTAGTTTGTCCCAATTTTACATGCCAACCAGCAAAGTATAAAATTCCAAGTTGCCCCAAATTCTAGGTGACACTTGGATTTGTCTAACTTTTGATTTATATATTCTGGTGGGTATATATTCTGTGTAGAGTATCACATTGTGGTTTTAATTTGCATTTTTGTTAGTTACTTGATTGTTTCTTCATTTCTGTGTATGCCACTTGGTTATCTTCCTTTGTGGAGTGCTTGTTCAAGATTTTTATAAGCTTTTCTCTAGGTTATTAATCTTTGTCCCTATTGATTTGTAGAAAGTCTTTATATATTTTGAACATGAGTTCTTTGTCAGATATAGAAACATATACATACAGAGAAAGAATCTACTGTGTATATTGCCAATCTACTCCTACTGATATCTTTTGATGAACAGAATATTTTAATTGTAGTATTAAAAATATTATCTTTATATAATAACTTTTGCCCTAAAATATATCACATATTTGTATAATTTTACCACCATTTTTGGTTACTATTCTAAAGTATACCTTTATTATTTTTCTTTTTTAATTTTAGTACATTTATTTATTCATTCATTTATTTATTTTGGTACTGAGTGCTGAATCCAGAGGCAATCTACCTTTGATCTACACCCCTATCCCTTTTTGATTTTGAAACAGAGTCTTGATAAATTGTGGCAGACCTAGCTAAATTGCTGAGGCTGGCCTGAAACCTGAGATTTTTCCTTTCTCTGCCTCCCTAGTACTGGGATTACAGGTGCATCACTGTGCCCCACTAGCTTTATTCCTTTCAAATATTGTAATTTTATATTTAAATATGTATTTGTTTTTCTTTGCGGTACTGGGGATTGAACTCAGGGGCATTCTACTTCCGAGCTATACCCCCAGCCCTATTTTTTTTTTCTTTTATTTTGAAACCGACTCTCACTAATTTGCGGAGTGCCTCACTAGGTAGCTGAGGCTGGCCACGAACCCAGATCCTCCGGTCTCAGTCTCCCGAATGCTGGAATTACAATAAAATATGTCTCTTTTAAGCAATATTTTAAGTAATGTTTGTTGAGGATTTTTAGGTAGCCAGGAATTCTTAGTCTTTTAATAGAGATATATTCTCTTTTTGATTTGTATATTTTAGTCTGTATTCATGTATTGGGGTAAATCTCGTTTTCTAATCAATCGGCCTCATTCATTTTTTTGTCTCACTTGGATAATCTGTGGTTAAAATCTATCAGTTGAGTACTAAATTTTATTTACAATATTTTAACTTCTACTATTTCTATTGGATTTTTCTAAAGGATATAATTCTCTGATAAACAATAAATTTTTAATATACTTGTTATATTTTCCTTTATATTATTTTAATCTTAATTTTGTTTCATTGGTTCATAGCAATTATACATAAATGTGTCATTCATTATGATATATTTTACATGCACAAAATATAATATGGTCAATTTTATTCCTCAGTACCTCCCCTTTTCTACCCCATCCTCCATCCCTCAAATTCTCTTCCCCTTCTTTACTGATCTCTCTTCTATTATCATGAGGTTCCTTTTTTATTCCTTTATTCCCTTTAGCTCCCACATATGAGAAAAACATATGACGCTTGACTCTCTGAGTCTGGCGTATTTTACATGGCATGATGTTCTCTAGTTCCATCCATTTACAAGCAAATGATAATTCCATTTTTTTGATGACTTTGTAAAATGCCTGCACACACACACACACACACACACACACACACACACAATCACAATTTTTTCCTTTATGTTCTTAAGTATACCAGTCATAGTTATTATAGAGTCATCTTTGATCTTTGACTAATCCCAGTACTATAACCATTTGTGCCTCATTTTTTTTTTTTTTTCCTCTTGCTTTTGGAGCCTATAGTTGTATTTTATATCATTCTGGTAATTTGGATAGAATGACAGATCTTATGTGGAGAAAAAAAAACCATAAAGGTCACAGATGATGTTATCCTCCTCTGCAAAGGTTTGTTCTCCCTCGTAGGGAAGATGTGTGGCCATCATGAGACAACTCAGGGGGGGACTGTGCTACGATGAGGGTCAGTTGCAGCCTGGAAAGGCTCTCCTACTTTTAGTTTAACCTTTGGTTTTCCTTGGTTTTTACTAAGAGTCAACTTCATTTTCTGGAGCTTTCATTACTTAAGAGTGTTTTTAATTCTCAATTTTATTTCAGGAAATTGCAGAAAATATCTGCCTTGCTTTTGGAGGCATATTGTTTGGCCTTCTTACTATGTGAACTCTGTATGTGAACTCGCCTTAAGGAGAGCCTCACCTGTCCCAAGTGCTTACCAGAGGCTGCTAGTTTCTTTGTTTCCGAACAGTAGCCACTTCTGGCAATGGCTTCTGGATTCTTAACTTCAAGCTCATGCTCAGAACTAGCAAATACCTTCAGAGAAAAACTGGTTGTAAAAGCAAGTTAGCTTCTTTTTCTGTCTAGATCGTCAGCTTTGTAGTTTTCTCTGTTTCAATAGCTTTCTGCCGCCTTACATAAATATCTATCTCATATGACTCATAGTTGTTGTATGTGGTACATTGCACTGCTACTAGCTTTACCACAGTAAGTAGAAACAGAAAACTGTATCGCAATCCCTTGTAAAGTGTTGTCCCGAGTATAAACACCAGCCTTTCCTTCACATTAGTCAGTCAGTGTGCTCACTGAATCAATGAATTTCAGTAACTTCATATGGAAGTTTATTTTTTTCCCATATCATAACTTATATTTCCTTCAAATTTTCCACCCTGATTGGTTCATCCTAAACTCAGGCAATAAGAAGGACTTAGGGGAGAATGCACAAATGGTTTTCATGTACTCAATAAGTCCCCTGTTGTATAATCCTCTTTCACAGGTCAAAGAAAGGTATTAGTTTATGATATAAAAATTTAAAGAGGAAAAATTAATGTATATAAAGGAGTTTATTCTGAGGAAGTTATACTGTTTTTATCATTTACCCCTTCCTTTTTAAAAATATAAAAAATTGCTACAAAAATATTATTGGGAGAGGGAAATGAAATACTGGTTTGAATTTAGGAAATACAACAAACAGGTAAACTATACCTTAACCCCCCCCCTCCCCAATCATTTTCAAATTAATTTAAAATCTATATGTAAAAATAAAATAATAACTATAAAGAAAGTGGAGGATGCTATATTTGTGACCCAATAGAGGGAAATGGCACAGAATACATTACTGTGCAGTATTCAAGTTTTAACTCTGAAAATGGAATAAATATGATTAGAATTTAAAATCTAAATTTGGCATATCAGAGCCAGGTATTGTAGCTCACGCTTGTAATCCTCTTGCTTGGGAGGATTAGACAGGTGGCTCACAGGTTTGAGGACAGCCTAAACAACTTAGTGAGACTCTCAGCAACCTAGTGACACTTTGTTTCAAAACAAAACAAAATTATAATTAAAAAAGGGGCTGGGGGTGTATCTCAGAGGTAGAATGTCCCTGGGTTCAGTCCCCAGTACCACAAAAAAAAAAAAAAAAAGGCATATCATAAACCTAGATAAAAATATAAGGTTCAGAGAAGGTAGTTGAGTTAACAACATGCAAAACTGATAAAATAAAACAAAGTATATAAAAAGATCCCCTAAAATTCAACAAGAAAAAATGACAAACCAATAGGAAAATAAGATTTTAATTTATGGGAGACAAAATATAAACGGTAAACCTATGTAGAGATACTTAACATCAGCAGCATTTGAGAAAGTGATATTAAACAATAAGACATATTTAAACTATGTAGTGTGAAATGCATACCAGTTTGCATAAGGCAGTCCAACTTTATATCTGCTGCTTTAGTCTTATTTTCTTTTGGTCTTCAATGGGTTCCCTCATTCTAAGTATGGACAAAATATTCAAATGCCTAACAAGTATCAGAAAGGGACACTAATGAGCATGAGTGCTTATGGTAAATTGAAGAGCGTACAGTCTGCCAACAAAGATTCACATTCCAATCTTTCAAAATCCCATGGGCTAAAATGAATAATGTAGAACATACTCAGATATTAGGTTGCCAGTTTCATACTTGTGTATTAGAAATATATAGTCTTATATAGTGTTGGTAGGGATGAAATATATTGTAGCATCATTTATTAAATTTTATAAATTTTTCACAGAAATCAGTTCCATTTTCCATATAAAACGTGTGAATGCACAAAATATAAATGAGAATGTTTATTGTTATACTCTAAAATAGCAGAAATTTTGATAGTTCCTTAGATTAAGAGAAGAGTTAGACCTGTTTGTATCAATATGTAATTATTAAAGCTAATTGCAAAGTGAAAAAGGCAACATAAAAATAAAATATATTGTATATAACTAATTATGATGTAAAATATAAAATAATACTCTAAATTCCTTATTGTACCTACAGACATACATAAAATAATTAAAGATTTACAAAAATACATAATACACTGGAAGCTATGCTTTCTTCTTGGTAGGATATTTGAGTTTTATCAATAATGTTGTCATTTTTACATCAAATATACATTGAGAGATTACTTCTGCAATGAAAAACTTAGGAGAAAAAGAAAACATTTTTAAAAATGATTTTTACACATTGTATACATGTTTCAATTTACATGGCCAAATGTTTTACAGGTTTAATGATGTTGTCATCTAATTTTCTTGAAATAGTTAAAAGAATAGAAATTACCAGGTAACAAAATTGTAGTTTTCCAAAGCATTTATATAACTGTACACAGAAAATTAAGATGAGAAAGTAAAGTTGGATCTCAACTCCAAATTCTGTTTTTGGTTCATTGTACCCTGGAATATAACATGTATTAGCAATCAGGAATATATGCATATAAAAATACAAGGAATTCAAATATTATATATAGTATATATTTATGAAATTTACTCAAAAGGAAAGACACACTGACAGAGATTAAAGAAGAAAAAGACTAAAGAGATGAAAACAAAACTATATAGAAAAAGGCATTGTAATTATATATAGTTTAGATTTATACTACATAAATCACTTTCTTATGATGTGTGCATGAAACTGTAAAAAGACTTAATACAAAGCTAAATTAATCATATTTCATGAATAAAAGACAGATACAAACTGATATAACACATTCTATTATGAAAAAACAGGATTGTATTGTTTAATGTAGCTACTATCATAATAAAACTCACTTATAAGTACATAAAAATAAATAAGGTTTATATTTACTTTCATATTAAAGTTATAATATGAAGTTAGTATTAAAGATTAATTTCATGCACCTGGTACTTGTTTTATAAAACATATTTTTAAACTGATTTCAATGCCATTACCAAAAAGCCTTTGAAATTTATGCTATAGTATTAGTACGACTGTCATTTCTTTTCAGAGGTTGTCACTGAGACATGTAAAAGTTTTGGTTTCCTGGGGGGAGGCTTGAATTAATAGGAATTATGTATTTTTTCACTCATTCAATGAATATTCTTATAATCACAAAGAAATATATCTTCTGCCTCCCTTTCCTGAAGTTGATCCCTTAAGGGCAATAAACTTGCTAGTAAAACACATTTTAAAAGGCATTATTTGTAGCATGACATCTTAATCTGAACCAAGGGTAATGCTGACTGACCTATTACATGTCATTTCTGTTCTTCATCTGTGCCAGTTCATCCTTGCCGCATAATTTCCTTAACTAGAAACATCTGATGGGAGACTGTCATTTTGAGACTGTGGGAATTTAGAAATTCTCTATAACTCAATATAACAAGTTGTCATTTTGTCGAAACTTCCTATCTCTTACCTATCATTTGACTTTGGATCAATTGGAGATAAAGGTTTTTCCGGCTGTGATTACTTTGTGATTTATTAGAATCCTCACTGCAGGTCTTTTGTTAATAACCATGTGCCTTGATGCAGGAACAGGCACTTTTCATGAAGCTTGAAAGGGTCAACTCTGGCGACTTGCACCTATTTCTCACAATGACAGTTCTGAGATTGTAGGATTTGCCTCTAGTAAACAAGTAAAAATTTTACTTTATGCATCTATCTCCACAAAACAGAAACACAGACACTTTCAGAGCTATGCTGATTACTGATATTACTCTCTATTCTTTTTTCCTTTGGATACTAAGAATTGAACCAAGGGTATTCTACCTCCAAGCTACGTGCACGCTCAGCCCTTTTATTTATTTTGAAACAGGGTTTTGCTAAGTTGCTGAATTTGACCTGCAATCTTGTCTTAGCCTCCCAAGTACTGGGATTTCAGGCATGTGCCACCATGCTGACCACTGATACTACTCTTAACTTTGTAATAGAATTGATTGAAACTAGGAAGTAGGTTGTTACGGTTGTAATGGTGTTGGGGGCTCTTTTTCTTCATTCAAAGAAAATAAATTGAATCAGGAATTAAAACTGAGAGACAGCTTAGTTGTAGCGTTAGCAAAAAAATCAGAAGCCTTTTTATATGCCAACGACAAATCAATCGAAAAAGAAATCCAGAAAGCAATTCCACTCACAATA
>PVLC010043720.1:0-12423 GCA_004027655.1 Graphiurus murinus
TCTGATTATACCAGTTTTCCTGAGCACCATGTGCTTTCCTTTAACTCCGACATGAAATGCATTCTACAAAGCATCTCTGGATTGAAGAAAATATTTAAGCTGTCTGCAGCAGTAATATTGATAGGTTCTCATCCTAATCTGTCTTTTCTGAAGGAACAGGGATGTTACCTAGGCCATAACTCAAGCCAGCCAATCACATGTAAGGGCAATCCTGTGGAGATAGATGTATATACCTATGAATGTGTCAAAGAAGCCAACCTTTTTGCATTGGGCCCTCTGGTCGGAGACAATTTTGTTCGATTTTTAAAGGGAGGGGCATTGGGTGTTACACGCTGTTTGGCTACAAGACAGAAGAAAAAGCAGCATTTGATTGTTGAAAGAGGAGGAGGAGATGAAATAGATTAAAGCAAGTTTACAAGTAATTTAAATGGGGCAGCTTACCATTAAAGATTCTTAATAGTGGTTTTGCAGTGTACTGGCTTGAATTTTCTGGACTTTAGATAACTAGAGGAGAGCCTCCAGCTATAACTTCATTTTTAAAAGTTACCTGAACTTGGTGTCCTTCCTGATTGTAATGTATCAAAGGTGTCATATTCAAATAGAAACACTGCCAACTTGGTATACTTAAAGCTTTCACTTAACTAAAACATTCTTCTTTTTTTTTTTTTTTTTTTTACAGTACTGGGGATAGAACTCGGGGCATTCTACCTTCGAGCTATACCCCTAGGACTATTTTTTATTCTTTATTTTGAAACCGAATCTCACTAAGTTGCAGAGTGCCTCACTAGGTAGCTGAGGCTGGCCACGAACCCGGATCCTCCGGTTTCAGCCTCCCGAATGCTGGGATTACAAGCGTGCGCCACCACGCCCGGCTCTAAAACATTCTTCTAAGACTTATTTTTGGTTATTTCCTATGTTTGATTCCAAAATATTACAGCCCAGAGTCTTACAGCAACACACAGTTGCTAGGTCTTAAACTGTCCTTGTGTCAGGCCATCATGCTGCTCAAATGGTGGTCCAAAGACCAACAGCATCAGCTCCATCTGTAGCTTGTTAGAAATGTAGATGGCTGGGCCCCATGGCATACTTGATCAATCCGAAACCAAGGGATATGTATGCTCATTAAAGGTTGAGACACACTGGTCTAAATGAAAATGGGATGTGAGGTATGAATGCTGGGGTGGGGTGGGGCAGGAGGCATTTTTAACTCAGGTTTTATTTATTTTGAAGTTACCAGTTTCAAAAATCTAATTTATTACCAAATGCAATGGTCTCTTAAAAACATTTTTATTCTTGAAACTGATACTTTGTATTCTTCACTTCTAATACATTAAACAGTCCAATAATGTTGATAGACACCTTGATATCCAAAAAACTGGCTAGGATATTTTTCAGAGATTTATTCTCTACTTAATCATCATAGCATCTAATTAATCTGATTTGCAATTCAATAAATTGTAGATGGAACTACTAACCTGTGTGAACACAGTAATTTCTATCAGTGCAACTAAGATATGGGCTTGATAAGTATTTCTAAAATGTATAATACCATTTGAATATTGTCAGAATTATTATAGGTTAATGTGGAAAATAAGATTAAAATATTTTCCATTCCCAAAGTGATTATTACTTTGAGTCTCTAATAGTGTTTGTTTATTGGAGATGACATATAGCAGATAATACCATGGTTATTCATTAGATTTATCTGCTGTAATTATCTATTTTTTTGTGCTTCATGTCTGTATTTCCACACAAATTGCCAGAATTTTTAGTGTTTTCCTTGGCAAATTGAATTTTTTAGTCTTTTTTTCAGGTGTAGTCATTTCATTTGGAATGTGGTCATTGAACTTCTGTTTTTCTTAGAATTAAAAATGAACTGTGTCAGTATTTTTGTTAGAATCATGATTCCCCTCGAATATAATTGCTTATACAACTGTCACCTCTAATTGTTTAACTTGATTTTATAAAACTGCAAACATTTTTAGTTCCCTATTATGATGGCAACTTTTTTTTCAAACTAATTTCATACCTTATTGGAATGGTCTTCTGAGTGCACTTAATTCAGTACTCTTTTGTCTGTTTTTGATCTCTGAATGAGTTGGGTTGGATGTTTTTCTTAATGTCATTTTAAAATTTAAATGGTAATATTATAAAGATGACTTCCAGGGGACGATAAGACTTATAGACATCCCCTTACATCTCAGAAGTCAGCTTTAATTCAACCAGTAGCATTTTTGTGATGAGTGTTCAAAAAAAAAAAAAAAAAAAAAGACTTTGGGTAAAGTAAAGCCCTAAATAAGCCTGGTATACAACTTAAGTCTCCCTAAATCCTAGTTATCCTGTATACCATATAATTTTTTTTTTTTTTTTTTTTTTTTTTTTGGTTCTGGGGTTTGACCCAGAGGCATTCTACTTCCAAGATATACCCCTAGCCTGTTTTTATTATTTGGAAATAGGATCTTACTAGGTTGCTTAAGAGGCTTGCTAAGTTGCCAAGGCTGGCTTTGAACCTGCAGTCTTCCTGTCTCAGCCTCCCAAGTACATGGATTAAAAGCATGCACCACCACTTTTGTCTAGCACATAAAGTTTGAGTCTTTTCTCTGAAGTACTATACTTCTGTATTTTTAATCTTACTTCTGTCCCATAATCCCAGGTTTTTCCTGAGTATCAGCTAGCTATTAAAAGAAAGGAAAAGCCGGGCGTGGTGGCGCACGCTTGTAATCCCAGCATTCGGGAGGCTGAGACCGGAGGATCTGGGTTCGCGTCCAGCCTCAGCTACCTAGTGAGGCACTCCGCAACTTAGTGAGACTTGGTTTCAAAATAAAGAATAAAAAATAGGGCTGGGGGTATAGCTCAGAGGTAGAATGTCCCTGAGTTCAATCCCCAGTACTGCAAAAAAAAAGAAAGAAAGGAAAATTACTAAATACTTGACTAGTCATAGCATGATGTGAGCATCTCCTTACCAAGTCTGGCTTGATATATGGCAAACAGTTCAAATTCAGTACTTGTTGAAACAGTGTTTCTAATGGAGATTTTTAAAAAACAGTGATACAATTAAAATCATTTAGTTATAGCTTTCAGTATTTTGCTATGTGAACCTCACCCAAATTTACTTTTTTCAAAAATCTAAATTTAATAATGTTTCCATGGCATCAAATTTTAGTTAACAAGCTTAAAAAACTGAGGGGTATTTTAAATATTATGTAGTCAATGTGAAGTGGTGAGAAATTCTGATATATCCTATTAAAAGCAAGTTCTGTTAAGTCCCAGCTTCTGGAACATAGAACCCAGAGTAAAATAAAGTTAGACTTCTTAAATGTCATTTTAAAACCTAACTTAGTTATAGGACTGCTTGTTGCATAAAGCCATTTTGATCACATGAGATCATATAGTTAAAACAAAACAAAACAAAAACTATTGTATAACATTCCTAGTGGGGAAGGGCCAAGGTCCCCAAGATTAGCCTGAAGAGTCTGTGTAAGGAAAATTAAACAGATACTCTGCTGATTTTGAATTAACCCTCCACCTTTCACCTTGGGAAAGGACAAGGCAAAGAAATATGAAGATAACCAATAGATCATACATCTAATTTTAAGTTAAAAAGATGGCTCTTGATTCCAGTCATGATAGAGTAATGGGAGTTGGACTTCACTATAGTCAACTATAAATCTCTAAAATACATAAAAACAGTTTATAAACAATAGATAAGGAGTTCAGGGCTGACTATTATTGTACTGGGGATTGAACCCAGGGGCATTCTACCTCTAAGCTATACCCCATCCCTATTTTATTTTCTATTTTGAAACTGGGTCTTGCTAAGTTGTTGAGACTGACTTTGAACCTGCAAGTCTCCTATCTCAGCCTCCGAAGTACTGGGATTACAGGTGTGCACCACTATGTCTGGCTCCAGGATGGATTTTCTTAAGAGAAGAAACAAGAGCTGAGCTGTAATCATCCTAAGGGCACTCTGCAAACTATCAAGAAGTAGAATATGTGTGGGTGGGAGAAAACAATTCAGGGATCCTCCTGGAGCAGAGTATTGGAGAGGAGGAAGCTGCACAGCAGATCTCCATACATTAGCATAATGAACTTAAGTGTGGCTCAATACTAAGTAAACAGTGCAGGAAGAGAAACCAGGAAGCCTGGCAGCAGTTAGCAAGTGTAAGCTAGGAACCCAATGGAGATTTCTGGAGGTATGCAGTTCTGGAAGACTAGAGTACTGGCCAGCCAGTGTCGACCACCCCAGGCATTCAACTGAGACCTCCAAAAGGCAATGCCTTGAGAATAGGGTTACTGTAACTTTGCCTAAAACTAAGCCTCAACTGGAACTAGCAGATCTGTCAATAAATTGGCTACCTCCCAGCACAAAAGTTGATACTCTTCAAAAAAGATAGAATTCAGACTCTTAGAACACAGCACCCAATATACCATAGAATCATATGTACAGATAAAGTATGACTCAACCAGGATGAAAAAACATTCAAAAAAGATTGATAATTAGTAAACAAGTGTAATACCAAGAAGGCAACTGCACATTAACTACAAGATTGATTTATAATAATTCAATATGAAAGCACAGAGAGGTAAGGACTAAAAAACCATTAGCAAACATAATGACACATGGAACAACATCAACTGGTCTAACAGTTGAAATCTAGTGGGAGAGGAAGAGATGAGTAGAAAAACATTTGGAGAACTAAAATGCACAAAATTTTTGAAATTTCATTGGAGAAAATAAAAAGCAACCCATAGATCCAAGAAATTCAAACTGCTAACAAGATAAACTCAAAGGAAAACATATCTATGCATATTATAGTCAAATTGCTAAAAATAACCAAAAAGGTCATTTTAAAAGCTGTCAGAGGAAAAAAAGACGTAACAAGAAACAGTAAGAATGAATAAATGACAATTCAATCAGGAAGACAATGTCTACTAAATTTCTACATCCAGCGAAAATATCCTTCCAAAGGTGAAATAAGGACATTTTGGGGTAAGTAAAAGTTGAGAAAATTTCATACCAGGATGCCTACACTAATAAATGTTAAAAGAAGTTCTTCACATTGAAGGTATATTATACCTCATGAAACATATGCTAAGGAAAAAGTGTCATAAGTGGTAAATGAAGTTTATCATTTTTCTCAGTCTATATTATTTAAAATCTTAACTATTAAAGGCAAATAGTTAACCAAAAACAGATTAAAACAAATTTGAAAATAGATTTAGAACATATACAAGTTAAAATGCCTAACAATTATAAATAATAGTAAAGTAAGTGGAAGTATACATAAAATGATATAGAGTAGACTGCAGTAAATAAAAAATGCATATCTATAGCATCCACTAAAAAAAAAAAAGTGCTAAAAAGCCAATAGAGATAAAATGGAATACTAAAACATAAACCAAAAGACAGTACAAAATAACAAAAGAAACAGCCCAGTGGGACAAAGAGGAAACAAGTATGACAACTAACTCTTAACCCAGTCATATCAATACTCACATTATACATAGTGGATTAAGCATCACCAATTTAAAAAGATCAGACAATACAGGTTCAACAACATGATGTTTATGTTTATAAGAGATTAGTAACTAAGAGAAACCAATAGTTATTGAGTAAAAAGACAAAACGTGAACAATAGTAAAGGAGACTTAAAGTATTACTAGAGACAAAAATAGTAACATACAGAAATAACTATTACATCTTTTTTTTTTTTTTTTTGCAGTACTGGGGATTGAACACAAGGGCATTCTACCTCCGAGCTACACCCGCAGTCCTATTTTTAATTCTTTATTTTGAAACAGGGTCTCACTAAGTTGCAGAGGGCCTCACTAAGGAGCTGAGGCTGGCTGCGAACAAGGGTGCGCCACCATGCTGGCTTGCTATTACATCTTTTGATGGGAAAGTGGAAATTACTCCATATGTTAATGAAGAAACAGAAATTAGGACATATTTTGTACTGAATAACAACAAATATCCAAATTTGTCACATGTAGCTAAAGCAGTACATACAGTGAAGTTTATAGTTCTAAATCCTGAAAATAAGAAGAGTTTAAAATCAGTGATTTGCAGGAGTTAGAAAAATCAGAGCTAATTAAACCCATAGTGTTGGAACCTCCTTGCCCCCATAAGAGTCTCTGATGGGGCGGGGTTCTGGACATGATGAGAGAATATAGTCCAAACAAGGATAGAAAACATCATTGCAAATCTCCAACCTCCACAACATGGGCTGCCACTACACCATAGTAGAAGGAAGGAAAGTATATAAAAAAAATAAAATAAAGGAAACCACTGAAGTATTCTTGAAAAAAAATTTAATACAATTGATAAACCTCTCCAACTCATCAAGAGAAAGAACATAAAGCCTGAAACAAAATAAAAGGAAACATCATTACATATTACACAGACATGAAGTTTAACAGGAATAGGATGAACAGTTGTATACCAATAAATTTGGCAACTCAAAAGAATGGATAAAAACCTTGAAAGATGAAAACTGCCAAAACAGTCACCAAAAAATAAAAAATCTGAGTAGCTTAAGATCAGAAATGAGACATCAACATTGTTTAGTTATAACCAATGTAATAAAGTGAGAAAAATAAGAGGCAAAACAATTATAAAGGAATAAGTAAACCTGTATTTCCTCACAGATGACATGACTTTATGCACACACACACACACGAATCAGAAATCTGCAAAAAACATTAGAATTAAGGTGAACTTAGCAAGTTCCCTGGCTCCAAATTCAATATGTAAAAAATAATTGTATTTCCATATACAATCAATAAACCACTAAGATGAGTATTAAATGCTTTAGAGATAAAACAGACATGTGAGCCTCTCTACACTAAAACTACAAAACAGTATCAAAAGAATTGAAAAGATCTCAGTAAATGAGTAGGTGTATCATGTTCATGGATTGGAGTATTAAGGGATTTTTTCCCCCCCAGTACTGGGTATTGAACCCAAGGGCATTCTACCTCGGAGCTACACCTCCAGCCCTATTTTATTTTTTATTTTGAAATGGTCTCACTAAGTTGCAGAGGGCCTAAGTAGGTGAGGCTAACTGCAAACCTGTGATCCTCCTGTCTCAGCCTCCCACATACTGGGATCACAAGTATTTTTAAGATGTCAGTTCTTCCTATATTTAATTTCAGATTCAGCGCAATTCCAATTAAAATCCTAGTGGATTTTTTTTTTTTTTTTTTTTTTTTGCGGTACTGGGGATTGAACTCAGGGGCATTCTACCTCCGAGCTATACCCCCAGCTCTATTTTTTTTTTTTTATTCTTTATTTTGAAACCGAGTCTCACTAAGTTGCGGAGTGGGTCACTAGGTAGCTGAGGCTGGCCTCGAACCCGGATCCTCCGGTCTCAGCCTCCCAAATGCTGGGATTACAAGCGTGCGCCACCATGCCCGGCTCCTAGTGGATTTTTGATAGAAACTGATATGCTTGGAGGAGTTATGGTATCTGATTGAAGTAATTTGACAAAGTGTGATATGAGTGTAAGGAAGAACAAACAATGTTAATAGAACACAAAGTCCAGAAAGAGATCCACCCATTATAGTTAACTGATTTTTTACAGAGTGGTCAAGGTATCTTAATGAGGAATATTTCTTTCAACAGTGTTAGAATGACTGGATATTCATATGGGAGAAAAATTAACCCTAGCCCATTCTTAATATTCAAAAATTAATTCAAACGCTTATTATACTTTCTATTATTCTCATCAGTTATTATAATGCATCAGTTGAAAATAAGACCTTACCAAATTCTAATATACAACCAGAATTGAAAATTGCTGGTCTATATGGATAAATCTGAAAACATTTTCCATTATCCCCCTCTAAGGTAGACAAATGAGTGTCATCATTATAGGTAGTAATACTTGGATTCTTAAGGTCAAGTTGGGCATGGTGGCATATGCCTGTAATTCCAGTACCTGGGAGGCTGAGACAGGAGGATCACAGGTTTGAGGCCAGCCTAAACAAATAAGAGTCTCAGCAAACCAGGGAGACCTTGTTTCAAAACAAAAAATAAAAGGGGAGTTAGGTGTGTAGCTCAGAAGTAGAATGCCCCTGGGTTCAATCTTCAGTACCACACACACACACACATACACACACACACACACACACACACAAACTAAAACAGGTCAAAATAGATGTATATCTAGTTCATTAATACTACCAAAAAAGGGATATAGATGATCTCATTCTAATGAGTTCTAGCTATAACTTTGATGAAGTCTTCATACTGTCTTCATGTTCTAGAGCTAGAGTAATATGTGGGTGACATCTTCACCACTGAAACCATTTTGTTATATCCATTTAGGGAATCACTAGAGTATAATGTAAAAGAAAATTGAAAGAAAAAAGTGACATTTGTATACTTAGTCAATGATTTTCCAATCTATTAAGTGAAAAAAAGCAAAGTATGGAAACACTATCATTTGTAAAGGGAATGATTGAAATGTGGTATGCACAGGACTCTGAATAGGAATTAAAATCTAGAAAGGCTCACAAGAATGAGTAACAATAATTTCTTTTCTGAAAAATGAACAAAAAACTAACATGAGAGATGAGATGAACAAAGCAAACAATATTCATTACCACACACAAAAGAAATGGAAATTTTGTGCATTTTAACAAATTTAGGACATAAAGTCTTTGTAACTTAAATATATTCTATATTCTATATATTGATGTATCCTAGTTAGTCTGAAGTAAATGCTTATTAAGAAATTTGTTTCGATAGCTTCCTTTTAAGTTATCTTCTCCTTTTCACATTAGGATTATATCTGCAAAGAAAGAAAGAAATGGAGCTGTATGACATTTATATAAGGAATTCTATTTCCTTCATTTTTAAAGTTACAAGGATTTCAAATTATAGTCATGCTTTGACAAATAGGAAGAGGATGCCAGTTTTGTCCTAAGAATCAGAAAATAAAAACTAACATTTATTTCCATTTATCCTTTTAATGTTCCTTTGATGAATATTTGGTAAAAACAAAACATCAATAAAAATTGTGTAAAGAATTAAAATAATTAATGAAGATAGTTTAAAAATAAAGTATGATGACTTCAAATAGGTCCTAAACCACCACCACCACCCCAAATTCAATTGTACAAAAGAACATAATACAAATAGGCAACCAGATAAATTCATCCGACTACTTATGAAAAATCAAGTACTGTTAACATTTTCATCAGCAATGTTTATTATCATATGAAATCAGAGAATAAAATTGGCTGCAAAACAGACTTAAAAATATAGTACTTCTTTATATAAGTTTGGGAAAATGTTACTCTCAGTCAGTAACTACCTCTACTATAGTATTTTAGTAGTATTTGAGAGGTAATTATCATAAAGTGTGTTGCCCCTTCATGAAAGCTGAAAATGTATTGTCATTACACTCATCTCAAACCTCCCACAAAAACCTTCTTTGAAACTCTAATCAAGCCTTTTGTTTTATTCATGTGCCAATTAAAACTAAACAAATGTCCTGGTTTTTTACTTGTCTGAATTCAAAACCCACTCATTTGCAATTGTTCTCAGAATTACAAAAAGGCCTCACCCAGTTCACCCATTTTATGAAACTTATTTTTGCTTTAATGCCCCTATATAAACCTTACATATAATATAACTGAATCAATTCCCAAATCTAAAGTTATCCAATGAACCTTAAAAAAAAAAAAAACAAAACAAAACTTACCTAAAGAGATCATCGGCCAGAGACTCTTCTTTTGCATGCTGCTTTTGTACCTGTCAAAGTTAATAGAATTTCAAACATTAGTTCAGTGGTGAAAATACTTATACTTAATGAACTGCTATACTGATAGGTTGTACAATCATCTTTGAGATTTCCACACCCAAGATGATACTAATCTATAAGTTCTTATCTCAACAATATTTCTCCCACTACACTCAAGTTCTGCCTCACAACCTGGTTTTAGAATATAATCTCTGCTACATGCATGCATAGAAATTTTATATATATAGTGTTTGGGGGGGTCCTGGGGGTCCTGGGGATTGAACCCAGGGGTATTCTACCTCCGAGCTATACCCTCAGCCCTATTTTTATTTTGAAACAAGGTCTTGCTAGGTTGATGAGAGTCTCACTACTTGCTGAGGTTACATAGAAATATCTTACAAAACCCCATCAGCATGTATAGTTAATGTGTTAGTAAAAAAGAATTTAATCCTTGAATGTTCTTACTGTTAAATACTTTATATTTGTGTGTTTTCAGATACTATCTTAAACTCTATAAAATTATTTAATCTTCATGGAACTTCATTACTATTCTTACACTATTAACACAGAGGAAATGAGATGTAGGTTAAGACATTTGCAGATTAGAAAACTTGGTTGGGATTTGACCAAATCTGCCTTGACAACACCACCGGTTCTTTGTCATGCTGCCACATGCTTCAGAGTCTTTTGGAAAAGCCTAGAAAAATGACTCTTAGGGATTCAATCCTACACAATGACTTTCTCGTCACATTCTGAACTATGAAAATGAAATCACAGCTGGTGTGGTGGCACACGCTTGTAATCCCAGTACTTGGGAGACTGAGACAGGAGGATCCCAGTTCATGGCCAGCTTCAGCTGCTTAGTGAGGCCCTCCACAACTTAGTGAGACCCTGTTTCAAAATAAAAATAGAACTGGGGGTGTAGCTCAGAGGTAGAATGCCCCTGGATTCAGTCCCCAGTACCACACACACACACACACACACACACACACACACACACACACACAAAATGAAATCACATCCTTCACATGTTCCAGGATAGCACAACATAAAAGAAAGACACATGATTTTCATAAAGGAGTTGTCAAAAAAGCTGCTGATATCATTATTCTAAATACTCTTAGAGCCTTCTTGGCAGGGGGTGCTAATTTTAAATGTGCAATACAGAAAAGAAAAATCAACAAGAAGAGAAATCAGTTTTATTTCATATATCTTTAATAAAAATATTAAGTGAGATAGTATTAAGAAATAGAAACACCTCATCTACTGGCACTTTTCAAGGCTGTGAGAGAATCACATTTCAGTCTTTCAAAATTCAAACCAGGTTAAAAAGAATTACTATGTTAGATATACAGAATAAAAATATCCAAAATCCAAGGAAACTTCAGGGAGTAGCCCACTGATTGGGAACACTAAGAATAGTCTGTAGCTGAAGTACAGAAAGACTGAAAAAGAACACAGGATATGGGAAGAGTAGTGGTCACACCTAAGGAAACGAAGTCAGCACAGCAGTATGTTTATGTATATAAGCAGTAACCATGCAATAGAAGAAAGCCTGCTTTACACAGTAAACCCCACCTACTGTGCCTAAAATCACTCCAGCAAAAAGGGATCCAGTAGTATGAATCAAGAATGCAGAGAGTGCCTCTCTACTAATGGAATAAACAAAAAACAGGAAAAAGTCAGCTGCTACATCATCATTCTCCCAATTCTTCCTCCATCTAAAACCAAACAAAGCCCATATGTGGTAATTAATCAAGAAAATTCCACACCACAGATTTTTAAAATGAGGCTTCATAAAGAATCAAAAGACTTTGATGAAACTGATTCCTAACACTGTCCCAACCTATTAAAAAAGTTCTACAGAACTGGCCAATCCTGGAGATTCTTACTAATGCACCAAATTGGGGGGGAAAGGTAGCCTGAGCAGAGACAATAACTGCTGGCAGCCTGCTGGACAGGGACTAAGGGCACAGGGAGGTGAAGAAGTGGCACTGATACTGACCATAGGAGATTTCTCTGTCTACTCCACACATTGACCTGGTATCGGAATACTTCTAGAAATAGCACAACTCTCTATACCTCCCTCCAAATTAAAATCCTGATTAAAAATGTATTTTTATTAATGTAACACTGAAGGATACCCACAATAAGGCAAAATAAAGAACCCAGAGAGAAAGTACCACAAAATAAAGTACCACAGTCATCTTTGGCCATGCCCTGGCAGGTATTTGCAAACCATGAAAAATCTGGACTCTCGTTTGATAGACATCAAATGGGAGACTCTAATACAAGACTCAGCACTAAAAGGAGAAAGAGAAATAATACAGAGGATGGCAAAGAAACTTGTCTATCTTGATCGGGGCACTTGGTGAAAGAAATAATTAAAAATCTCACTTTAATTTTATGACAAGTCAGCTGTCACTCATTCTGTTCCAAATCCATAGTAACTGCCTGGGTGACCAAAACAATCACAAGATGAGATTTTAATTTCAAATAAAGGATGGGGATGTAGCTCAGTATAGAGTGCTTGACTAGGATATAGAAAGTACTGTGTTTGATCCCAAGAACTACCAAAAAAAAGTGATCTCAGATTGGTAAAACAAGACTGGTATACACAAGCATATCTTTTTTGGAGGAAATAAACCTGAATTGAGGACTCAATAAAATCCTA